>WAAG01039935.1:2984-15758 GCA_013390105.1 Tichodroma muraria | reverse complement strand
AGACTAGAAAAACTGCAGTGGTGAATCTTGGTCTTTTGAAGATAAAAAAAAAAATCAGGACTGCCTTTCTGGAATTTACCTAATCCAAAAGTAGAGACTGGAGTTCAGTTGAGGAAGTGCTGGGTGAAATGAAATAGCTTCTGATGGGAAGCAGTTCTGTTGGATTCTAGTTTATGAAATTTTGTTGAAATCTCCAGAAGAAGCTCCTATGATGTCAAAGAATTGTGGATCAGGTCCTAGAAGCACCTATGGAAAAAAACCTTTTTCCTTACGTGATACATATTTATTGTAGGAAATAAAACTGCAGATTGCTGAGAGTTTAGGAAACAGGAGAGTGAGTGTGTCTATAGTGAGAGTAAATAACCTTTCAAGTAATTTTGCTAAAGAATATGCTGTTCTTGGGTGAATTATGAGATGTAGTTTAAGTGTGCTGATTAACTTTCTTTTCTTAAGAACTCTCTGGTAAGTTGAGTATCAGTAAATGGTGTAGCTTTTAGTAATTTATATNAGTTGCCTGCTGGTCAGTGAAGTATGGGTGATTATTTTTTTTTTATATTCATTTATGTAAGGGCAATTAAGCTTCCAGCCAGTGACTTGTCAGAGGGAAACTATTTGGGAAAGAGGAGAATATATGGAGAAATTTATCTAGTAGAGGTGTCTGTGAGCTTGGCATGTTAAATGTGTCTTCGGTTGTATAAGTAATTACACAAGTAATTTAGTGTAGCCTTTAAGTGACCTCAGTAAAGTATTCACACTTTAAAAGTACAAAACCTTTTCTTTCTCCTGAGACCGAAAAACCAGCAGGCACAAGATTAAAATTTCACAAATGAGAAATGAATGGGGAATTGGCAGAACACGCACACTCAGAGCAGGAGACTTGCAGCGAGTTGCTAAGTGAAGCTGTTAAGTGGAACAGAGTATGCGTGGCTGACAGATGTTTTAATTGTGCCAGAGATCCAAGGCACACCGTGGAAGAGTTGGAGAAGGCTGGGAAAATCTGAAGAGGACAGGGCACTTACTTTTTTCTGGCCTTACTTTTTGAATTTTGAGCTCACTAATGCTATTGTATAAGCAGCTGATTTTTATTAACTTAATGGGGCTAATACCTCCAACGTTGTACAGCTAGAGACGTGCTCTGCTGGCTCCTGGCACGATAGGGAAGAGCTGTGTCGTAGCAGTAAGTGATGGTACAAGGGTTGTTAGAGCATCAAACCTGTGTCTCTTGGGGGGTGAGAGTTGGGCATTTTTTGTCTCCATCTGAAGGATATCCTCCCTGTTCTGGCTTTGTGGCTCATAGATCTGTCTGTGCTAAGTGAGGAGTGGCTCATTTCCCATCTGTTCATATTCCACTTAGTCTTCCCCTAATTAAGAAGCAGAGCCAGAGGGAATTCAATCTGGTATTTGCCATGATCTCTCTCTCTGTGTCTGTCCTTTTCCCCTCCCTCAACGCCGTTTATATTTTCCTTTTGGAGAAGGGAGATGTTTAAGTTTCATTATTTATTTCCTCCCTAGTCCGCTAGAGATGCCTCATTTAAGAAGGAAATACTGCTGCCAGGGACCCCAGTGGGTCTCTCTCAGCTGAGTTGACTGTTGGATTCAAGCAGAGAAAAAGCCCTACACTGTTCTCTTTAGGCAGGTTCAATCAGCTTTGCTTCCAAGGAATTTGTGCACAGATGTCTACAGTGCAACTTATTTTTCTCACTTTTTGTACAAATCATCACTGAAATTTATCTGTGTGTTCTGGCAAAAGCTGTCTGGATTCCAAAAGATACCATTTATATCTCAAAATTGCATTCAACTGTAAGAGAAAAGTCCATATAATGTGACCAATAGCTGTCTGAACAACAGGGTAGTAAAATTCAAATAAATGTGTATTTTTAGTCTGTGTAATGAACATGACTCCATAACTTTCTTATTATTGTCTGCCTTAAGATAAAATTCATTGACTTAAAAACTTGCACAAGATAACCCTAGAGTAAGTTGAACTTGTTAACATATCTGGATATATCTGAAGTCTAACTTGAAAGTGAAATTTGTTACCATATGTGGCATTTCTGATATTTCTTACTAATTATAGGTTTTCTAATGTCTGTACTTCAAAGTGGCTTAAGTGCAGGACCTTCTTGGCCATTTTGTGTCTTAACTTACAAAAGAAACATTTTCTGATGAAGAATCTAGTCTCTTCAATTCCAAAACATGTACTGTTAACTTGTTAGGTTTTGGCTCCCTGAGATGCCTGAACAGTCTGAGTCCAACAGGTAAGTTAGCTTCAGCTACATCAAAAGGGAAGAATCATAGTGGATTTAAAAAGCCATATAGTTTCCTCTTTGAAGCCCCTAAAATCTCCTAGTTTGATCCTTTCAGTGAAGCGGTTTCTTCATCTTACTTGTTAGTGATGATTTGCCAGCGCAAGCCAATTCTTGTCATCTCTCTACTTTAAGATTCGTTGTTGTTATTACCAGGCAACAGTAGATGCATTTTACTGAAGACTGATTTCTATTTATAAACAAGTATAACTAGTATAGTTGAGAGACATGGTATTTTGCAAGGTACCTGGAAGCTTTACTTTAGAAGGAATTTGAACTCTTCTCTGTTGACAGAAGTGAGAATTAACCATTACAAATAAAGTCATCTACATACAAAACTCAACGATGAATTTATCAACACACGAAAGTGGCAATTACCAGTATTCTGCACAATAATTAGATATAATTAGATTTATTTGTTCTGCTTTTTAAACCACATTTAACAGGCTTGGGCAAGTATCAAAAGAAAACAAAGAAAATAGTAATATTAAATATCTTCCATGTTCCACATGCTTTTAAAGTTCAAAGTAACTACATTCTGTATCTGAAAAGAGCATTGTATTGAGAGAGCTATCACAAGAGTGGGGAGTTAATAAAAATAAAGTGTCAAAGAGGTTGTTAATTAGAGGTTATTTTTTATTTAAACATATTTAATGTTTAAACATCTGGTCTTAATTTATTACTAGAGTCAAAGTATTGTAGAGAGGGCGCTTGGGTTATCTGTGCATGTATGGAAAGATACTGCTTAGCATAAAGTTGGTTGGTTTATTCTGACAAATTAATATGCATGTGGTAAAATGATAGCTATGTGCATTCTTAATTAATTTTGATATAGATAACTACTAATAAAATAGCCATCTACTAAAAAATAAATGCATCACTATTTGTAACGCATTAAAACATTAAGAAAAAGTGCAGCTAAATAATTATCCAGAGATATATTATATTCTCTTGTTAGCAACATTTTTGGTATGATAGTTGTACTTGCAAATTGATTTTCATTATAGTTAGCAATCAGGCAGAATAAATTTTCATTAGGGGAAAAAAAAAAGCAGTGCTGGAAAAACAGGGATCTGTTTAGATGAAGGCAACTTAAGGCCATTTCTTCTTGTCCTTTTGCTTGTTACCTGGGAGAAGAGACTGATTCCCACCTGGCTGCAACCTCCATTCAGGCAGTTGCAGAGAGTGATAAGGTCATTCACCCCTGAGCCTCCTCTTCTCCAGGCTAAACACCCCCATCTCCCTCAGCTGCTCCTCATAGACTTGTGCTCCAGACCCTTCCCCAGCTCCATTGTCCTTCTCTGGATGTTCTCCAGCACCTCCATGTCCTTCCTGAACTGAGGAGCCCAGAACTGAACCCAGGATTTGAGGTGTGGCCTCAGCAGTGCTGAGTCCAGGGGGATGGTCACTGCCCTGGTCCTGCTGGCCACACTGCTGCTGATCCAGGCCAGGAGGCCATTGGCCTCTTGGCCACCTGGGCACTCGCTGGCTCATGTTCAGCTGCTGTTGACCAGCACCCCCAAGTCCTTTTCCAGCTTGCATCTTTCCAGCCCCTCTGTTCCCAGCCTGTAGCACTGCAGGAGTTGTTGTGACCCAAGGGCAGGAGCGGGCCCAGGCACTTGGCCTTGTTGAAGCTCAGGCCTCTCCCATCAATGCAGCCTGTCCAGGTCCCCCTGCAGAGCCTTCCTGCCCTCCAGCAGATCCACACTCCCACCAGCTCCGTGTGTGTGCAGACTCACTGAGGGTGTCCTCGATCCCCCCGTGCGGGTCATTGATGAAGCTATTAAAGAGAACTGGTCCCAGCACTGAGCCCTGGGGAACACCGCTGGATGGAATTCCACTCGCCAGCACCCTCTGGGCCCGGCCGTGCCGACAGTTCTCTACGCACCCAGCAGAGCACCCGGCCAAGCCATGAGCAGCCAGGTCCTGCAGGAGATGCTGTGGGAAATGGTGTCAGAGGCTTTCCTGATGTGTCCAGGTGGGCACGTCCACAGCCTTTCACTCATCCACTAAGTGGGTCACTATCTCAGAAGGAGATCAGGTCAGTCAAGCAGGACCTGATTTTCACAAATCTGTGCTGGCTGAGCCTGATTCCCTGGTTGTCCTGCACATGTGATGGCTCTCAAGAGGATCTGCTTCATGACCTTCCTTTGCACAGAGGTCAGACTGACAGACCTGTAGTTCCCCGGATCTTCCTTCTGGATTGTGTTGTAGATGGGCATCATATTTTCTGACATCCTATCAATTAGCATCTCTTTCATACCTAGTACAACCCAAGCCTGTATTTCACTCAGATACGAAAATCTTTTCATGAAGGATATTAAAATACATCTTAAGAGTATTTGAAACTTTTAGTTCATGTCCTTCACATTTTCCTCCTTCTCCTCCTTCAGATGTTCAGTGACTGACTAGCCAATACCCTCTTTTGCCACTTTTTATAGCTAAACAACCTAAGTCTCCTGCCAGGTTAATTGCTTTCAAGGTTTATATGATATGGATTACAGTCTGAAGACTAGACTTCTGTGGAAAAATACATTCAGAATACTGTGGTTACTGCTTTATTGCAATAGTTAACCTCAGAATAATGTACCCTTTTCTGCTGGGAACAATAACAAGTAATTACTCAGTAGCCTTTATTATCACTAACTGAATTATAGCCTAATAACTTAGCAGTAGTTTAATTCACTACATGCATTAATGGTTACCCATGCATTCACTTTTTTTTTAAATTTAAAAAAAAAATTATTACATTACATCATATTTTTAATTTGTGATGAAAGCAACTGAATTTGTACTTATTTTTTTTATTTTATCTTCTATTATCACTCCATCTTGAACTATTAAATATAGGCCTAGAAACAAAACTAAGTTCTGACTGTAGAGCACAAAGGGTTTCTACCACTATCTCCACAATTCAGTTTGAAAACTAATGGAGTACTGGTATTAAGTATAGCATTAAGAAAATTTAATCAGTTTATAATACTTGTTTCCTTGAATAGACTTCAGTACTTAAAAACTTTTCAGTGGTGGAGTGGTGGGAAATTAATTTTAACAGAAAAAGTCTGAAAACAGGCAAAGAAAACTGCTGTAATACTTGAATTCTCTACTATCTTCAATACCATATGAGGTGATGGTGTATCAGGACTTGTATTTGTTAAAATGAACTGTTCAAAAGCCAGTGCAGAAGAGGAACTGCAATGTCTTCAATAGTGTCCTTAAAGCTGTCTTCTGATTAGTCTAGAAAAATTGTTGATTTATAAACCTTAGAGAAGCACCCACATCCTTTTTCCGTTATTCAGTAGAGAGACTAATAGAGAAAGATGTCACTTTTTATCATAGACATCAGTAATTATTCTGGTTCACTGTACAAGCCTAGAAATGTACAGAAATAAGGGCAAAAGATTTATTTCTCCTACATGTCATAATTAAGGTTTTCATTCTAATAAGCCCTTGTAGAGCTGTGTGCTTTTAGGTGATTTACTGTTATTCCTGCTACTCCTGAGTATTTCTGTTGAACTAAGTAACCTTGGGGGAAAATGGTTTTATTTCATGTTAAATTGATTTCAGAAAGCACCCCACAGTTGGGATAAATTAAACAATGCTTGAAGGCCTCTTGAAGTCAATGTATCTCCAAAATACAGAGACATAATTGTATCTGTTCAGGTGTCTTCTTAAATTGGGGGCTATAGTTACCCTGATTTCTTGGTTGAGGTTGTTACTTTATAATAATTACTGACCTTCTGTCGCAAGGGTTGAATCTGCATATCCAGCTCCTGCTGAAGTCCATAGAGCATGTGAACAGATTTAACAATGGTTAAAACTTCCAAATAAGGCATAGGTCCTACAAAAATAAAATTTTGTGGGTTTGGTACCTGAGTGTGGTAGATGAAGTGTATTGGTAATTACTGTCTTAAAGCATTATCATTCTTCTAGTGCAAATTTGTTTTGTGACTTAGTTCATGGTGCCTTACCACACCACACAAACATTCATTCTGTAACTGTTGAAGCTGAACTTTTGCTGTTTAGGAATCTGCAACATTTGCATTTATATATAAAATGTTATTAGAATTATCTTTGAAAGTAAAATGACTTTACCTAGCAGGGAGAACATCATGCTACGTGAATGTGGAAAGAGGGAAGGTATATTTCAATTTAACAAGAGCTGTTTGTGTAGCATGGTGCAGTGAGGAAGGATAGCAGGAGCTGGGATTTTCTGCTACGAGTAGGGATATACCAGATGGTTACTGCAAGTTTGTTTCATAAACATAGAAGTGTTCCAGTAGTCTATAATTAACTTGTTTAACCTTTTCAGAGTAAGTCCATATTTATGGAAATACACAAGGGGTCCAAAACATCGTTCTTTTCTCATGGCTATGTTGCTGCTGTTACTACATTTTTTTTTTTTAGTGCAATTCAAATATATACGAATTGGCATAAGTTCTTATTGGTAAAGAAAGATGTTTCCAGGCAAAAAGAAGTTGTTGTACTTAGTCAATTTTTTTGTTTTGTTTCTATAAATGTAAAGAAATTTAACCTAAATATTACTTATTCTCTGAAAAGGACTTCTCTTGCTTCTGTTGAAGCACCAGTAATTTTAAACGTCACTCTAAAAATGGTCCTTAATCTCTCTTCTAAATGCTATGCAGTCATTAACTAATTTTCTCCTCTTGAGACAGCATGGAGGTAGGCTTATTTTATGAAAGGAGGTATTGTACATATTATTTGCTTAACCCTAGATATGGAATCATTAGAATAGCTCACTAGAACTCAGAAATGTAACTGTGGTCTTGGTTATGTACCAGATCACACTGTCTCAAGAGCAAATCCTGCTAGTGTTAAAGTGAAACTATAACTATGGATGAATCCTCTGTTTATAATTATTGTGGTGCAACACAGTGTTCCTTCTGGATTTTTAGTTACTGTATGTTTTCTTCCCCAAAGCTGATAATATATATGTATCAATGTCCAAAACCTCTCATTAAATGTTGAGGATGAATTTTGAACCACTGATGAGCAGTACCTTTCTCCTCAAATGTGCTTTTCTTCTCCAGAATATTTTTTAAGTGTTTTTTCAAGATAATGTAGTCTATGAATACGTGCTTTTCAGAATTCAGCTTGGTGCAGATGCATTGAAAAATATTTTAAAATAAATGTAAATTGCTTATATTTGCTCTAAATAAAAGTTACATACTTTTGTCTCACTTGATGCTTTTTTTTTTTTAACTCAATTGACAGAATTCATTGACAAGAAGTGCACCCCTTGCCAATGATTCCCAAGCACGCAGTGGTGCCCGCTTTCATACATCTTACGACAAAAGATATATCATCAAAACTATAACAAGTGAAGATGTAGCAGAAATGCACAACATACTGAAGAAGTACCACCAGGTAATAAATGAACTCTGCCAAGGTGTGGGATGTCTTCTAAAATATTATAATGCCAATCTTTTTTAGTCATAAAGTTTGAAATTAATAATTATGGAAAAAGTGTAACTTCAGACTTTTTCCCTTTTGCATTAGCAATTTACTATATGTAATTCACAAGGATGGACTTCTCTAAATATCTGCACTAGTGTTTCATTAAAAGATACATCCACATGATAGATGTAACTTAGTAAGGCTTTGCCTTACTAAAAATGTGGTCTTTCTTTTGGCTAGTGTACTCCCAGGCTTGAAGGTATTTTATTCTGGGCTTGCTTAGAGATGTCTGTGTACATGTGTATGAATGCTGCAGGTGACCTTCTCTTTCTTATCTGGTCAGTGAATGTTCTGTGTTTCACAACTGATTTCAAAGATTTAAAGTTGTATTATATAAGAAATTAAAAACTGGATATGATTAATTTAAAAATCCTACTATTAAAAAAATTGGTTTGATAATGTGAATTTCCATACACAACAGTAAAGTTAAAAGTGAACAGTGGAGATCCCTCAAATCAGCCTTGCTAACTGCCATACTGTGCTGGTGCATGATTTGTGTGGCTGGCACAGAGGGGAGCAGAACCTGGGAATTACAAAAAGCCTTAATAAAATCAGTGCTAGTTTTCTTAGCCCTACATCTGTTTGAGTAAGTTCTAAAGCTGCAGAAGTCAGAAAAGCCTCTAAAAAGTCACCTAAAATATGCTACGCAATAGGAAGGGGCTTTTGTTCATCTTTCTATCTTTCTTCTCCTTTCTGTGGGTTGGAATTCCAGGTAAAGACTTAAGGACATTTGGGGTTGGGCTTTTTTATTATTGTTTAGGTGGTTTATTTTTTGTTGTGCAAGGTTCTTGTTTGTAGCATGTTGTTTTTTTTTAATACATTACTTTTGTAAAACCAGTTTTAACTTCTGAGGTGGGAGGTCAAAGCATTCTTTCAGGATACTTGGAACTGAAGGTATTGCCAGTCATCTTTGTAAATCTCGAAGGGAGATCTCTGAAGGCCTTCCAAAGGCTTGGGAAGTCCAAATCCAAAGTAACTTGGGAAGCTTTCAGGATGTTAAATGTGAACTCTTTTCACTTTTCCTGTGGTGCTCCTCTGTTTAAATAACATTGTAACGATAGCAAACACGATGTAGGACCACCAAGTGTTTGTTTTAATGTGAATAAATACTACTATCAGAAATATTCTTAAGACACCTCCTAATAACAGTTTTACCAAAGAAAATTTTAAGCCTAGTTTAAATCTAATTGTATTTTGGGTTTTTTTTTTGTGTGAGTTTTCAAACTTAAAATTTTAGTTTTGATCTGAAAGGATTTGATCTGTGAAGCTGTACAGCAGAATTAAAGTTTTCTGTTTTGTATTTGGCATTAGAAGCTTGTGTTAATGATACAGATTTTGAGACTTAATCCAGCTGAAAGGTCATTTTGCTTTTCAAAACAGTAATCTTTCAAGAGTATCAGTGAAGACAGTGCTAACATGAATGAATTTAATAATTTGGAATCTTTTTCACTAATGCTTTCCAACGTCAGGGTTCATATTAGGCTAGGTTACAAGGAATAATGATCTGAAATTTATCTCTACCAGGCACCTAATTTCATTTTATACTGGAAAATCTTTCATATAAAATAGCTCTCACTGGTGCCTCCAGGAGATTCATAAAGATACAACTTGTATTTCTTTTTGTCTCAGAACTTGAAAGCACTGTACAAAACTCTAAATACAGAAGCACTCAAGTACAAAGACAGTTTAATAACTGGTCTTTTTTATTTAAATAAATCAATTTCGCTATCTTCAGCAATGTACTGCACAAGATCTAAATTAAATCCACTAGCTCTAATGATAGCTGACAGTGTCCTCTGTGCTGCTGCTGGAAATTGAATGCTTAGGATCACTAGGTACAGCAGCTTGTCCTCCCATTTCTGTAGATGTTTTTCAGGCATGCAAAGCTTACCTTCACTTGCTTTTCAAAGTCTAGAAAACCCATTGTCCTGGTGGAAAGGTATTAATAATTCCCTTGACCAAGCTGTCCCACACAGATTGGCCTTCTAGCAAACAGTGCGATGCCAGATACCATCCACTGACACTTGAGCTCATTAATGGTCCCTACTGTGGTTTTGATTTGGGCCAGCTTACTGTCTCCCAAATAATTCTGGGCAAGAATAAAGGTGTTAATTAAGATGAGTTAATATTCCTACTTAGGAATTTGAACATAAGCATCCTTTTTTTTAGAGAGGAGATTAATAACTTAGATGTGAGTTATTCTATTCCAGCTGGAACTGATGCCTGAGGACAGTCCAAGACCTGTCCATTTTACTGGTGTGGATGTAACTTTATGGTTCTGTAGGATGGCAGAGTAGCAGTAGTACAAGACTTTCCAGGTGCTGCCCTGCTACTCCTGTAGAAATCTTTGTCAATAAAACATGTTCTCATGAGTTCAGTTTTATTTTGGCGTACTGCCTTCTGCCAATAGAGGAATTGTCAAGTTCCCTCTTTTGATTTTCATACCTTACTGTCCAGTGTCTTTCTTTGTTGTTAATATTTGTACGCTAGAGTACCAAATACGGGATTTTTAGGGAGAAGTCTGCTTGTTAGCTTTTCTCCAGTTTCAGTTCAGTGATTGTCAGCAGCACTCACCACATAAGTGAAAATTGCTGGCTGAGCTGGTTTCACAGCCCGAGTGTGGTTGGGAATGGTTTGGAACTTCTGGTGGGAGGCCCCTGCAGCGTACCCTGTGCCAGTCTGCTCCGAGAGCAGAGCCGTGTTTGAAATGTTCCGCTTTCCGAGAGAGGGAGTGTGCAGACCCAGTTAGATAGTGCAGGGATCACCCTGGAAAGGACAGCCTTTTTCAGGTGCATGAAGTCTAGGGAGGTGATTCCTGTGAATTTTAGGCTTTTTCTCCCTTGTTCCCCCCAAATGAGCTGAAGTTAGATCATCTGTCCATTAAGAAAACTGTCTTGTAAACCATTATCTTGCACCCTCTTTCAACTGCCCAAGAAGGCAGTAATTATCTTCTATTACTTCTGTCATAAATATGAGTGAAATTCATGCCATTTATGATAGGTGGTCTCTTTCAGGTTTTGTTTTTTTCCCCTCTGCAAATTCATTCCAGGTTCCTTTCCCAGTTTGAAACTCTGAATGAGTTTCATTTAAACCGTAATATTTATGCCCCTGTTTCCTTATTAAGGCTAATAGCACAAGGCTGATAGAATCATTCTAGACCTTGAAACCACCTCTGTCCTTGCTTAGGGACCAAACGAGCCTTATCAAATATTTTCCAGGACTGCTTGAACTGCTGAACAATAAATACCGGAGGAGGCATCATCTTGAAACAAAGAATTCTGGAGAGGGAACCATCACAAGGCACCAGTGTGAGACTCGGTGTGTCATTCATTCACCAAGACAGTTTTCATCCTGGCATTTGCAAAAAAGCTGTTGTTTTCCTTGCACATTTTTGAACTGCAGAGCTACCAGTGAGGCATCTGGGAGTTCTTGTGGTTGGCAGAGAAATGTAGCACAGCAGCTTTTCCCATGAACTTCCAAAATCTAATTCCAAGTATTAGTTATTTTTTTGGGAAGTCACCAAAGGGTTAGATAGAGACATGTACACTGCCGTTGGCAAGTAGAAACGAAAGTTATTTTATCAGTAACTGGACATCATGGAAATGTATAGTTCATAAGCCCATGCAGTCTTGTTGGTCCTTCCTCTCTCCATCTGTCTGAAGGTGTAATAAATAACCTGTCTGTTCTTAGGAGCTCAGAGGAACTGAGGTTGTAATTACACAGTCTGTATATGTAGGAGTTTACAAAAGGAGTGGGAATAGTTCATAGCCTGTAGACACTTGTAAGTTTAAAAATCCCAAATCTAGATTGGTGTATTTAAATCATCAAAGATGATCTGATCAAAGATAAATTCCAAGCCCAGGGCTACATGCTAGAAATGTGTAAGTAACTGAAAGTGAACTGGGCTTGAAGGAGTATCAGAAGTTATAGAAACAGCATATATGTGTATATATAATAATTCCAACTTAAAATTGTTGAATTGTGAATAATAGCCTTGACAATTGTAAATTATACTTGTAATCCAAATTCATGTGTTTTCAAAGATCATGAGTTTCCAAATCATTTACCCTGTGATGCCTTTTTTTTAGTGGCAGTCAGGCCCACAACCTCAGACAGATGGTGAACACTTCAGTCTAAACACTGACACTTTCTGTCAACTCATCAGATGAGTCTGACACTTCTAGTATTGAGTGGAAACACTAGAGATATTTATTTTTTTTTTCCAAAGTTAAAAGAAAAACCAAACACACGGGGCAAAACTAACAATTAAGCAAACAGGAGGAATTAATACCTTCCTCCATGTTTAAAGCAGCAAAGCATCCTGTGTTTTATGACTGGACTATTAAAGACCAGCAGGCATGGATCAGTCTTCTATCTACATTTGAAAGACAAAATGGCCTAGAGCTAGGTTTTGAAGTGTTATGGTAAATACAAATAAATATATGACACGCTAGGTTCTTACACTGTGACTCTCCATTCTAGCCAGTTTCTAACTACAGTAATAGTTTTTGGTACATAGTTTGGAATACTGCTTTTAGTCACATTTATTGATAATTTACACTCAGTTTGGACTGTTTGTATTATTGGTATATTGTCAGTTATGAGGAGAACTCTTCTCACCACTCTTCAGTGTTACTCAGCTGAATGTCATTTACTTATCAAATGCAGTAGAACCACTGATATGCTCAAATGGGCCAGACTTTCAAGTACTAGGAAAACTACTGTTGTATGGCTCATAGATGTAGTTAGACCATTTAAAATGGTGCAAGCTAATCAAGCATGATTCACTAAATCAATGTTTATATTAAATAATATTTGAGAGCAAAATCAAATATTTATTGGCAATACCTCCAAATCTAGTGCAATCTTGTTTTAAACCTAGGCTCCTGACTCCAAGAACATGGACCAGAAAAGTGGAGTTAAAACCTCCTGCTGCCTTTGGCAATGTTAAGGGAGAGTTCAGCATAGTCATCTGTGATACGTGTTTTCA
>WAAG01039934.1:0-13883 GCA_013390105.1 Tichodroma muraria | reverse complement strand
TTATATTTACTATATTTCACTTTAACTATTTACTATATATTCCTTCATTTTACTCCGTATGCACAATAAAGAATAGCCCAAATAGAAGAGATAAGACTGTGACATTCTTTAAAGAAAATGTAATTGTTTCAATAGTCATAATCAGATTTTATATGTACTAGGAAAGAACGTGCAGGATAAGCAAGAACTTTAAAAAATAACATATCTAACTTTACATACATGTTTGCATTAACATACTTTTCTATAATAAAGGAAGATGGTTTGGAAGACTTCCTTCTGTTATAGCAAACATGAAGGGAATTCAGTGGTCAGCTGCTCTTTCAACATAGACCCAACCTGGACAGACATTCTCTCATATATAATTTATCCCTTTCCTATGACAGTAACAATGTTCATAAATAAGGCAAGTCATAAGGTCAGAGAATTCTACAGTGGCACTTAAAATACTTAAAAGCTGACATCTCTGTAAGTAAATTCTCCATTTGATAAAGAAAATATGTCCACTGTTCAAATCCCATGTCTTTCTTCTGGATGCTTTTTGGTCAGAACAGGTAGTAGATTTCTTGCAATTCTAAAACCACCACAAGGAATCCAAAACCCACAAACTTAATACAACTATTACATGCAATGCTAGAGTAGCATTGTGTTCCATACACAAACCTAGCTGGTATGGTCTGCTTTCCATTTCCATATATGCAACCGTGTTAAAAAAACAAAAAAACAAAGCCAAGCCTAATAAAGCTTTAAAATCATATACGGAGTTATTTATTGCAAAATACTATAATTTTGCTCCATTTGTGCCTCTTTTTGTTGTTCTTTTGCCAGAGCCTCACTTTCCTAGACCTTTCCTAAAGAAAGTCAGAGCCACTGCATCTTACAGTCATAAATACTTTACCTGCAAAACAAAGAGACAGGATGACTTTTGAATTAGGGATATGAGAACTACAGGGGCCACTGCTGTTCCTTCAGGCTTCAAAGAAAAGTCCATTACCCTTTTCTCAAAGGATATTATCAACTCTGACAGCACATGGTGGTTTTCTGTAGGCCTAGGTCTTCTGAAGGAAGGCAGAAATAAGGCAGCAGGTGAGGTACTCTTTCAGTAGCATAGGGTAAAGTCAGGGTTCTGAAGGGATATCATTAATAGCAAAATGGGACTAAGATGTGTGGGGAAGTACTTAACATTTAAACTAGAGTATGTCTGTCTATATTTAATGTCTAAATTATATAAATACCACTACCACATTACATGCCATCCCCGCATCTATGAAAATGGTATTCTCAGGTATATATGCACCTGCTATGCCAAGACCTTTAAAACAGTGCCTCTTCAGTAACTCTCCTAGAAAAAGTGTATTTTTGGCCTTGAGAGGTGGAGGGTATTTGGTAATACCCTCTAGCTGAATTTGTCCGTTGAATATAGATATGTGTATATATATATCATGGACATATTCACACAGTTGCACTTACAGTTATCAACCTTTCCATTTTTCCTCACATTGAAAACGCTACAAAAGTCTCTCCTGTCAGTTATTTTTACAGAGAATAGAAATGGATTTTTTTTATTAGCAAAGACTTTATTGTTATAATTGCAGTTATCCATTCCTTTAGTTAGTTGTTATTGCCAGTGGAGATTATTCTCAGTCTTTCCCCAGTGATGCTCTATTTGTCACTATTCCGGGCATTAATCCAAGTCCAAAGATAGGAATGAAAATTATAGGCTCTTCCTACATAGCTTTCCTTTTTAGCAACTTCATGCAGGCTCCACATTAGCAACTTCTAACTTCTCTCAGATTTCTTCCTACATAAGTCATTCTCCAAATGGATCAAAAGTGGAAAAAATTCAGCTCAANTTGTTTACTTGAAGCATTTTCTATAGCATATACCACATCAATATCTGAGATGAAACATTAGTGGATTTTTCTTCACAGTATTTCCATAAAATGGAAAATATTGTTGCCCTCATTTTAGCAGTAGGGAACTCATGCACAGATAGTGAACTGCATGTGCAACATCGTAAGAGAAGAATATGCTGGAATCAGGAATACCTTTCTGAAAATACAATCTTTTTCATCCCTAATTCTTGTCAGTGTTTCGGAAAATATTGCTATATATTTTTACTATTGTTCCGTGATGTTAACTAAATGGACTGTCGAATGCAACTTTTTTATTTTATCTAATTCATCCCACTATATTAATGGATAGAAGCTCAGTTATGGGTCATGATTTATTCTGCCAAATGTTAACAAACAAACAAGTTGGAAAAGCTAATTTGTATTAAGTAACCAATAAAAAATAGATAACCAAATTTAATTCACTCCTAGTCTGAATTAATTGACAGCAAGTCTATTTTGAAGCAGGAGACAGAAGTAAGGTGCCACTGTAACCATCTGTCATATATGCTTTGACAGAGAGGAGAGATTTGTAAGGTACATCCACATCCTACTGCTAATGGAAAATCTCTGTATGTTATATGGAGCCCCTACATACCAGTAGGAGTATGTTGAACCAAACATTGCTCTCTATATGTTTATCAAATCTCTTGGTTTACATCAAGTAGATACTTAAAAGGAGATCTACTGTTTTACTGAACTTCAGTGGAAACTATATTTGCATGTAGCTCCTCAGCCTCTAAAATAAAATCAACAGCTCTTGCCAGATACTTCTTGGCTGCATTTCACAATGTAATGTTTTCATTTAGAATTAAAATTAGCAATCAGATATGATTACGAAGTGAATAGTGATTGGGAAGCACTTAATCACCTAACTAAGATAAAACATTAGGATTGGCAAATCAGAAAACGCTTCTGAAAGAAAACTAGAAGAGGTTGCAAATGTAGTCAAAAGAGAAGCTAAATGGAAGGAAGTCATTAGCAAAATAATACTTGATAAGCCTGATTGCCTCCTACTTATTTTTGCCCAACCATTTAAAAATTTTTCCTTCCCGTAGTCCTTTCTAGTTTTCTCCCTCTTTCTTCCTTCCCCTGGCTAGTCCTTTTGGCAGAACAAAAACTACCTGTTTTTCTGCTCCTTCTCAAAAGAAATCAGTCTTTCACTTACTAATGGATTCCAAACCTGCATTACTGCAGAATCAACTACAGGATACATACAAACAAGTGCGTCACATCTACAAGTAACTGAAACACACAAGAAGCATAACAAAGTAATCCATTACATCCTACAGGTGTATGGAATTGGTTAGCTCTTCTGCTATATTCATACAATACCATAAGAGCATTTAGGAGTTTCACCACTGAGTGCTCTAAATGAAAATTAAAGATTTCATCATTAATATTGTCTCTATAAATCATATTTTAAAGTAACAAACAAGCAAAAAAGTATGGGGAGCTCATAGCTTCCAAAAGGAGAGCAAAAATATTCTGCCCCTTGGTACATAATAAATAAACTATAATCAGTTTACTGCTTGTAACATTTTACACCATAAATAAGTTAAATGCTTACATTGCATCATTCAAATACCACCTTCCTTGATCAGATTTGCAATATCTTATCTCACCACTCTGCATAGAAATAGAGAGAAACATGAGGTTGAAAGTGGTCAAGATTCATAACTGGACAGGCAGGTGTACGAACTGCCAACTTACAAAAATGGTCCTGAACAAGTCAACAAGACAGAAGCTTGACTGATCTCTGACACAATCAATTACCCTACGCAAGTTTTGTCATGTTTTTATAATACGACCCTCTATCACTTTATTTTGTCTTTATTTTCCATCCCTGATAAACCTTTCTGAGCACGGCAAAACGCCCACAACGGATGCAGCGGCTGTTCGGAGCACTTGTCCGCAGCTGCGAGCGCGCCGGCGGAGAGCCTTTCGCTTTTCCTCCCCTGCGGGATCTGCGCCCCGGCAGCGGCGGCGGAGAGCCTTTCGCTTTTCCTCCCCGGCGGGATCTGCGCCCCGGCAGCGGCGGCGGAGAGCCTTTCCGCTCTCCTCCCCGGCGGGGTCTGCGCCCCGGCAGCGGCGGCGGAGAGCCTTTCCGCTCTCCTCCCCGGCGGGTTCTGCGCCCCGGCAGCGGCAGCGGAGAGCCTTTCCCCTTTCCTCCCCTGCGGGATCTGCGCCCCGGCAGCGGCAGCGGAGAGCCTTTCCGCTCTCCTCCCCGGCGGGATCTGCGCCCCGGCAGCGGCAGCGGAGAGCCTTTCCGCTCTCCTCCCCGGCGGGATCTGCGCCCCGGCAGCGGCAGCGGAGAGCCTTTCCGCTCTCCTCCCCGGCGGGATCTGCGCCCCGGCAGCGGCAGCGGAGAGCCTTTCCGCTCTCCTCCCCGGCGGGATNAGCGGCAGCGCGGAATCCCAGGGCCCGGCAAAAGAGCTGTGCCCCTAAACCCTTGCTGCGTGAGCTCCTCGCGGTATAGTTTAGAAATGAACGGTATGAGGATATACCTGGGAAGAACCACTCCGTTCTGCAAAGAGGAGTTAAAAACAAAGCAAGGAACTTCAGGAAAGAACCCATATTGTGTATTGGGAATACACGGGGTTTGCATGTCAAAAGATGAGGAAAGGGGTCTGTTTATACTCAACAGTATATTGTGCTCTAAACCAGAAGAAAAATGTTGAGTAAATTGACCTTAGTTTTTCAAAAAACCCAGGAGCTTACTATATTAAGGACAGCATTTTTATGTTACTGCAAGTAATCAGTTCACCATCCACTTCAGAAAACACAGAAGATATATTCCCTAAAAAGGAAGGGGATCATGCCATTGACTAGGATTTGTTCTGAAGACATTTAAGGATGAAAGAACAAAAAGCACAGCTGAAAAAACAAGCACTGGTAACAGAAATTAATACCGCAACACCTATTTCAAACCTTTGAAAATAAAAGCACAGAAGCGGTAATCAATGAAAAAAGCTCTAGGATTGCACATGGCTTCATGTTACCGTTGAATCAGTAACACCCAGCAGAATACCAGTTCATCATCTTTTCTACAGATCAGAAACAGAACTGAATCAACTAAGCTAACAAATGGGTAACACAGTGCCAATTACACTCAGCATAAATCAATACCATGCATGAGGTAAAGAAACTAAGAATACTTCACAACAACTTCTCTAAATATAACATAAATATAAGTATAAGCCTGCCAAACATGCCTCTGTGGCCTTGCCTTCTGTTCTCTGAACACTGGATGCCTTCAGGTGATCTGATGGCTGAGTAAATTATCAGTCACTTGTGCCTTACTTTCTTGCCTCTAGTTCTACTTCTCTTTAGATCCTTTCATCTAAAATCTGTTACAGCAATACTTCAAGCAAATCCCAATTTGTGTAACTCCTCCTCATTGAAATTCTAGCTCATACCCAGTAGACAACCAGGAAGACACAACTGACTCCTCTGTTCAACTTCTCTTTCCCCCCCAACAAGGGTAGTCCTGCAGGTAAAAATGTGATATTCCCTTTAATCTAGACCCTTATTTACACACAAGCACAGTTAGCTGCTAATCCACATGCTGTCACAGCACTCATCTTCGAGTAATTGGTATATTAAGCAACCATTTATTCTCTTAATTACTTTTTCAACTATAGTAAAGAAACAACAGTAGAGCTGCTGTGATTCAAAAGTACACAAGGAAAAAAACTTCCAGGGTTCTAGAAAGATGAGAGAAACTTCTAGGAAAGGAAATAACCAGCTCTTTTTAGACTCATACACTTCAGCTGAAGAGTTACAGGGTGTAACACAGCAAGGCAGTTCCCAATTCAGAGTCATGAGTTCTTAGTATAGCTCTCCAACAGCAGTGTGCCTTCTCTCTAGGTTTTGTTGTGGCTATTTTGAACTAGAAGAATTTCAGTTTTGATTTTCCCAGCTACAGATCTCATGACTTAATGAGTCAGAAAGACAAACAATGAGTTTACATTTCAAATTTGCCATAAGAAAAATTCATATGTAAAGCTTTAATATCTCCTAGTTGGTTTTATGTGAGACTTGAACAGTACATACAACTAGTAAGGCATAGACAGTTGCAGTTTAAGATTTTGTTTTTGCTCCATATGCTTCCTTTGACCATAACAGTGCAGTACAGGGGGTAGAAAACATTATCATGTAAAACCAAAGCCCCAGGATCCACAATGAGAACCATCAACAAAAGGTTACCAACACTGCCTACACAAGGCTTATAAGCTTAAAGACTCTGTTTCTCCAGAACAGATTATGGTACCTTAAACTCACAGGAGAGGAACAGCTGTACTGATAACTTCCAGGTCAGTTACTTAGCTTTTGTCCACTAACTTCACAAATACTACAGGTTCTTATGAAGGCCAGCTTAGAAGTTTTAGGATATAAACAAACATTTTCCTCAAACCATAAATCTTTTGAGTAGTTTCTGTAAAGCTCTATACACCCTTACAGGAGACCAAGTGCTTAGTATTTATTAAGCTCACCAGCTAAACAACACAGGCAGACTGCCCACAGCTGTCATATTAGGAGGTTGCACTCTTCTGTAGTCCTGATCATCCTTGCAGGGGGCACAATATAGCTGGACAGTTTCCACTCAGTGCTCACATGCTCATTTCTCAACAAAATCTTTTTTAAAAATGGTCCATAATCTCTTCCTGGCAGACTGTTATATATCTCACAGCTAAATTAATTTGCTGTTGAAAACATTCGTCCTTTTTTAATATGCTTCCCTCAAAGACACTATTAAAAGTAAAAGGTTACTGGCCTTTTTACAAAGGACTAAAGAATCTGACATTAAAGTGTCATGTGATTATAACAATCATTCCTTACAAAAAATGCTCATCTTTTTCTGGTTTATTCCTTCATTTAGAGATAAAAGGAAATGTAGTCTTCTTTGACTATATGTCAATTTGCATCACATGACTTATTTTTCTAGGCCTGCTTTGTGTCTAATCTTATATCTTTAATCTTATATGGTTTCAGATGATTCAGACATTCTTGGAGTATACAAAGAGCATATAGTATTGACTTTTTGGTTTTTTAATGCCTTGTTTGCTTTAATATGTTTAATGCTTGTGAAAGGTGACAGTGGTTTCATTGGCATTTAGAAACCTAGTTCTCAAGCAGTAACACTGGCAAAGCAGAAGCTGCAACAGTGTAGGCTTCTCCACTAAGCTCTGCCGACACGATTCAATGCCATCTCATCCCGTTATTTATTACAGTTTGTACACCTTGCCCGGTGGCGATGTCAGGCTTGTTTGTACGTAGTTTCCTGGATCATTCTTGGAGTTCTTTCAGGCAGTCATATTCATGTCACATGTGCCATTTTCCAATACCACTGGTACCACTGACATTAAGCAAAAACTTAGCACTACCTTCCCCAGCCACAAACTAATTTATGATTCCAAGATGAATACATCTGATCATCCCAAATCATTATTGCTTTTATTTTCCAGTAATTCAATTTAGGGTATTTTCTCTGTCTAGTCCTCCTTGTGGAAAGTGCTTGCCACGGAAAATTTCCCAAGGTACTGTCCAGTAAACAAACACACACACACACCCCCTTTACTTTGTCTGTTCTGGTTTAATTGTGATTGCTCTTCTCACCCAGCCTTAAATTTCAGTGGATCTTCAGGATTCTCTTGCAGAATTTCTGCTCATAAATATTAAAGGTACTAATAAAGATTCCTTTTTGGTGGTTGTTGCTCTAACTCATTTTGGTCTCCTTAGTATGTTTCCACATTTCACAAAAATTTATGATTCTTTCTGTTTCAATTTTTAGACATAAATTCCTTTGTGCCTATCTTTTTTGAAGGTGCCATCTGTTTGTTTGGCTTTTTAAATAATTTTCTCCTGTGGTTTAATTGTGTTGGCGTCCTTCAGAGCTTGATCCTGAACCACAACCAGAGGGGTAAACAGTTGTACAAACTGTCCTACAGCAAACTCCCAAAGAACATAATGTAAACAGCGGATTATGGACTTGCAGTGCACCCTGCAGTTTTATTCACAATGTACTGCAAGTCTTAATGCTAAGACTAAAAACAGTATTAAGCATTCTACACAATAACCACATTCCAAAGCACAACAAGAAGCACAGAGCAATCCAAGTAATCAAAAGCTACTCTCATAGTATAGGAAAAGCACCTCTGCACAATCTTTTGGGAAGTGCCTATTCTTTTCCCTAATTCACTGTTACTATGCTGAATTAAAACCTTTATGTTTATAAACACTACTCGGAATCATGCCAGTGTGACCAATAGAAGGAGAACTCTAGGACTCTTAAATAAGTGGGTCCCATATTGAGCACCAGCCGCCTTATGTACTAAGACCTGCGTAGTGGGAGCTTGGCTTAGTTTGTCAAAAAAAGCCTGAAGGATGTGTCTGGTTAATTATAAGGTTATACATGAGAAAGTATTTGCACAAAAGAGAAATTATTTTCTAAGGTAACTAATGTACACTCCAAACAAGAATTAAAACAAATTCACATTATTCAGGGCATTATTGTAGAGCATGTCGGTGTTAGATACAGAGACCTTGTGAAGAAATCGCTACAGTACTAAACAGAGAGAGTCTGGTAGAAGACTATCTTGAAAACCTACTATATGGTTTATTACACTCTGCTTTAAAACAGCTTAATTCTCTGGTTTTACACAGAATTCTCTGTACAGTCCAAGAGAGAAAATAACACTGCTACAAATCACGGGAATTGCATCTTAGGCCTCTCAAAGTTTCTTTGCTGAGTCATGTCATCTGACTAGTCACACAAGAATACATGTCAGCTTGTAGTTTGTCATGGAGATGATTAGAGATTTTTTTGAAGGAGTTGAAGCTAATGTGCTTAAGCTATTGAACAAAAATGTCATATATGCTCTTTATGTGCACTGTGTTCTCCATATTAAATCACATGCATCATAGATCTTTAAGGACAAAATTACTGATGCACAGCACATGTGCTCCTTTAACCACCACAGTTTACCCTAGCAAAGTGTTATCAAATATAGGAGTTCTTAAGACTATAGAAAGGAAATTAGCACGCTCTATTTTCTCTGCTATTTAGTTGTCATCTCTCAGGCATTTTTAACCCATAATGATTTAATCTTGTCGAAAATTTTGGGTCCACATTCTGATGATGCCCTCCAGTAGCTGGAGTAAGTTCCCAAGGTTAGGTGAAGTTTTTCACTCTTGCAGGCCCTACATTTTTTGTCAGGCAACACTTCACAAAATTAATGACTGCCTCCAATTCTTATCAATGCCTACTACTTCCTATGGGTTTTGGCTTAAGACGTATGTTTCTTTGTGTGGCTTGTTCCACATTTCCAAAGCATATTTCTGCTGGACGCTGCTTGGTGTCAGCTCGATACCTAGTGACTAAACTTTCAGCACTGTCATTTTGCATCTTTTAACTAGTTTGCCCTCTTCCCATACTTTCGCTAGAACCTGGTATGTTCTTTATCTGATTCATCACTCTTTTCAGCAGATTACCCTCCCTGGGGATAATAGCGAGGCCTTGCCAACAACACCGATATTAAAAAGCAACCACAAATTAGAATCTATGACATCCGACCTGGTTTTCGTTACACATCCCACCGAGAAAGCTTTCCTGGTGCCCTCGGGGTAAACAAGGATTGGGTAAATTCGAAGTCTTACAAATTCAAGGCAGAGAAGCGCTTACTTTCTGGAATGTTTCCAGTAAAGGGGCCGCCCGGAGGAGGGGCGGTCCCCTCACAGCCGCCGCCCGCCCCTGCGAGCCCTGGGCGCTCCTCCCGCACCTGACCGCCGTCCAACAGGTCCCTGCAGCCGCGGGCCGGGCCGGGCCGGGCCGGGCTCGGCCGGAAGGGCGCACACCCGCCTTTCCCACACGGCGGAGGCGCCGCGGGACCGNCGCGGATGGGTGTGAGGCGCACCTCGGCCGGTTGCGGCGGCTCAGGGCGACCGGCCGCTGGAACGTCCCCGCTCCGCGGTTCGAACGGGCGGCAGCGATGGCTTTTTCATCTCTGTTCAGTTGCCCCCGAATTCGTAGGAGGAAGAAGAGTCATAGGTGCCGCGCAGAGGGAGAAATGCGGTCTCACCCTTGTGAGGCAGGGAAGGGCGGCTGAAATTCGGTGTCGCGTGAGGACCGGAGCGTGAGCGCTCCGTCTCCAGCCGTGCCCCATCATCTCCTGCCGTGCCCGCTGCTGTCGCTGCCATAGCGGGTGGCCTTGGCTGGCCCATGGCTTGCAAGGGGCCCCAGGAGAGGACCCTGCGAGAAGCAGACACCTCCCGTTCACCTCTCCCGCAGCATCCCGCGTTGTACAGCTCTCTGGCCGGGCTCCCAGCTGGCATCCGTCCCTATCTGCGGGCCAGGGGCACCCTCGGCAGCGCTGCTCTTCACACAGGAGCCGTTTCACCCGTGTCACAACTTTTTGTTGCCCTTTCTTTTTGCCCATTTAAATATGTCCCTTCCAACTGGGGAAAGGGACCAAGGCTTAGCAGTGCACATTGTGCTAATTTCTTGTAACTGAGGAGAGGGAACTCCTGTACTGTGCTGTTAGCAGAGAGCGTTAAAATTTCATGAGAGAATGACGGTGATGCTTCTGTTGCTGAAATCAGTGGTGAAATAAAAATGTAGCACAAGTCTAGATAAGAAACAACTGAGGGAGGATGTTACATATGAAACTGTGTGATACCAAGAAGATAGGAAATAGTGGTTAGTTTGCCTATGATGACACAAAACACTTGGGGATACCAAGTGAAAATACTGAATGGTAGATTCAGAACAAATTAAAATACTTGTCTCTTCTTAGGATGCATAATTAGAACATGGCATTCACTGGCACACGATACTGTAGATGCTAAGACTCATACACAGTTTCAGAAAAGGAAAAATCAAGCATCAGTCCATTAAAAAGTGTGATGCACCAAGAACGCAACCACTTTGGGAAGTCCAGTATTCACAAACTGAGGAAAGCTGGGACAGGAAAGTTATTTGCTACCTAGCTCTTTCCTATGTTCTTATGCTCTTCCCTAGGCACCTTCCATGGTCATCACTTAGAAATGGGATACCATGCTGTACTGGCCTTTGATCTGCGACAGTATTACACTTCTTATGTTAGTGCTGCTTAAGGATTAAAGGTTCTGCTTAAATGTGTAGCCCTACTAGAGGCAGGCAACCTTATGCTTGTCAGTTTATGTGTCTATCTACAGATGACATAGATTTTTCAGTAACCTAATTTTTTTCCAGGAATATTAGTGACAAGCACCCAAGTTTGTACTTCCTGCTATATATGTTAAATAGGCTTCTGCATCCATGAAATAGTGCTTTTGCCTTCCTACGTAGTAGACAGAACACAGGCGAGCATCTTATTCATTAGATGCTTCTTCCTCTCTTGAATTTCACAGCTTCAGGTAAAATATGGTCTTTCTAATGAATAATTCTAAAATGTTCTCTGGCAGCATGGTGCTGATCTAAGGAGAGGATTACTGCATGTTTATTAAAAGGTTCTTTTATGAAGATACAAACGTTAATTTTTGACGCTACTGGCATATTGTGCTTTGAACTTTGGTTCTTTCCCACAGAAACTTTCCAGGACTAGCTGATTTTATAGTGTCATTAACTATTCATAATTAGCTAAACCATTGAATGGCACAGAAATATTTAAAATACTGGATAAAACCTTGGATTAGAGTATGTTGAGATGTTGGCATGCTTTACTAGTAAGTCTTGAAATTAATTTCATTTCCCTGATTCAGGAACTGTTTTTACTGAGGAATTGTATTAGCCAAAATATTTTCAAAAATACTCAATTCACATTTCTGCCTTTGAAACATGACTAAGAATGTCTTTGTTTAGCAGCCTACCTCTGAGTTTATATATATTTCTGTCCTTCCACTTATTTTTTTTCATAGAATTACAGAAGATTATGGGTCAGACTTATACAGGAATTAGCTGCTTAATACCCCTTTGATTTCTCACTGAAAAAAATGGGAATTATTTATCAAAATACCTCTACAAATCTGAGTCTATGAAAATTTTTAAAAATCTTTAATAGACTCTGTGCAAAATCCTTGCTCTCACCTATTTTTCTCATGTATAATGTTTTCCTTGTCTTCCTGAAATAGATAGAAACAGATGACCAAATCGCCCTCCTTAGTAAGCCCAGGAATAAAGGAGGAAACAGTGATCTGGCATCAGCTGGGTTTAACATTATTAATTCAATCATAGGATCAGGCATTATAGGTAAGTCTAATTTTCTTCACTATCCTGTATTCTGGCTTGTTTATTCATGCATGACTATCCAGCTTGGAGAATAACACTGACTCCTTTCTTTCTGCTGCTGTTTTTAAAGATTTTTCTCTGTATTTATTTGCTTACTTTGCAAAAATGCAGAGGTGTCAGTTGAGACCACACCTTAGTGATAAATACCCCCGGGTCTCTTGGCCAGAACGATCAGAGAAGTTGGGCAGGTGCTGACTGAACTTCATACTTAAGCAACACTTTGTCCACTAAAAATTATCTTTTTGAGATTATTAGCATGCTGGTCCAATCTGGGAGATTACTAGCATTTTTTAAAATCTGAATTTTTCTTTATTTTGATTCTCACAAATTAATATTCGGGAAGAGTCTTCTAGAATCTTTCCTTTTCTGCTTTTCTGCAGGATTGCCATATTCGATGAAGGAAGCTGGTTTTCCTCTAGGAGTACTGCTTTTGTTTGTGGTTGCTTATATCACAGGTACTCTAAAGGCAGTTTCTGTTGTAAAGATAAAATTGGTCCTGTAATATTTTAGCTGATCTTGAGCTTAATGATACCTTAAACAAGTATATCTATGACAAAAAAAACCCCTAATTTTTTCCTTACCTCCCTAATCCCTTAAGCAGATTAGTAAAAGTAAAGAATTACACTGTACAACATATGAAGCTGCTTTTTGACTGCATTTATTTTTATAAAGCCTTAGTTTCCTAGTGGAAGTAAGATTTGAAAGAATGTTATTTGTGCTCTCATAATCACCTGTTTGAGTTCACTGTTCTTATCCTAATTAAGAGACTGAATCTTGAGTGGGTTGTATATGACTCTTTTTATAAAAATAGACCACAGACCGAAAACCTTTGNAAAAACGTATGGTCTTGTAGGTTATCTAATCCTTTCAACTCTCCAGTTCTTATATCCATTTATTGGTAAGAACACATAAAATATAAATATTTAAGTTTTAGAAATAAGAAGTTTTTCCACATTAGTTCATTGTTTCACCAATTGAATATTAAGAACCATATAAAGAATGTGCTGTATGTGCTTCTTTGCTATTTAAAAAAAATTAAATTTGTGTTGTGGGTTCTGAAGAATGACTGAGGTGTAATTCAATGAATTGAAGGATCAGAATAATAGAAATGAACTGAAATGTAGTAGCAGATGAATTTGTGATCACACATATAAAAATTAATGACAAAAGTAGCTAGAAAAATAGCAAAGGAGATTCTGTTCTAGGTTGAGTAGCAGAGCACAAAGTTGATGTGTCTGAGACAAAAGGAAAACACGATCTTTGGAGTATACGGAATTAGTATTTTTTCAGAGATACAATGTTACTGTAATTGGGGAAGTCACTGTTTAAGTCTTGTTAGAATATTATGTGCTGTCATTGCTCTTCAAAAGCATTAGTTTAGCCTCAATCCCAATGAGGTTCTAGAAAATTGGGCAGTCAAGACCCCTTTGAAGAAAAAATAGTAAATGAACAAAATGGTATAATCTGGGCAGGAACTCATTAGTCCTGAAATTTGAAATAAAGTTATATTTTGAATCTGTCCCCTGCTGTAGCAACATAATTAAATCAAATCTTAAATAATCTTGTTATTTTCACACATGGGGTTGCAAACTGTGATGACTTGAGATATCAAGAGTCTGGACTTAGTGATCACAGAATCACAAATCAAAATTCCTATTTTGGGTCTGGCTGCAGGTACCCAAGACTTTTAAGGGCATCAAGTTACTGTTACTGCAGGCAATTGTGTT
>WAAG01039898.1:9443-29184 GCA_013390105.1 Tichodroma muraria | reverse complement strand
TTCACGATGTTAGTGGAGCTATTAAATATTTGATTATGACCAGAATGAAGTCATAAGTATGTAAGCAGAATTTTGATGGAGATACTGAGCTCTACCACTGCCACACTTAATAATCTTCAAATTGAACATAGGTGTAATAATCCACAATGGTTTTTTGTTTGTTGTTTTTTGGGGGTTTTTTTTATTTTATCAAGGTCCTCCACAGGAACTGTTTCCACAATCCTTCAACAGCCCCAGAATCCCCAGGTTCTGTAGGTAAGCAGGACACACAAGGAGCCGAAGGGTGAAAGATTGAGGGCCTGATATATTATTCATATGTGCATCCTCATAAGTACAGTAAAATGTTTTTGGGCAGAAAATTCTACAAAATTTTACAAAGGACAAGAAAAATGTTCAACTTCTTACATTCCCGCAACTTTTTTGCTGTTATTAAGGGCACAGATTCTTGTGTGTTTTAAATTGACACAAGTTTAGAAGTAAAAAAATGTTGGCTGCATCACAGATAGAAGCATCTGTCTCTTACAGGTGTAGTTGCAAGGGTTTTCCTGGTTGCTCTCCTGTGAAAGCATTCAGTGAATGTTCAGGTGAAATGCCAGTTCTCTAGTATTCCACAGAATTCATTGGAGTAAAAGTTTTCTCCCACAGTGCTAATGATTTTGCTTAGCAATGTGAAGCTGTCTGTGGGTTCCACAAATAGCAGCCATTAAAATTATTTACGGAAATGGAACTGTTCATTGACTTTGTGCTCTTAGGCTAAGGAATACCCGAGTTTTCATTCAATAGACAACAAAAATAAGTTTGAAGGGGGATATGATGTTCTCCATGCCAAATTAGTTTCTAAAATTCTTTGCTGAATGGAGAATCTCTACACAAAACATTAAAGAAAAAAAAAAAAAGATTCGTTGGAAGTTTTGAGAATTAGTTGAAAATATTTCCCCACAGAGGTTATTCCAGTTTATTTATATAATAGTGCAGTGGAGTCTCTGCCCTGTGATTGGCCTCTTGGTCTATGCAAGAGTTTGAGTAAACTCTGAACGATGGCAACAAAATTCTAAATCACAAATTGAGATGGGTGATGCTCCTGGTACTTTTATTAGTCACTCCACACAATTGAGATTGCCAACATCAATGCAGTCCTGTTGATAAACACACTAGGAATCAGATTTGAGAATGTTTGTTTTAAGAACATTTATTTTGCTGTGCATATTCTAATTGTTCCTTTCTCATTTCTAAGACAGTCATGGTGTTTGATGTTTGCAGAAGGAAAGCTCTGTAGTGGAATGCCTATAAAATTCCTATTTCAGTCTGTTACCTGGCAGTGAGATTGCTGAGAAACTCCTAACGTAGCAGCAATTGTTTTATTTTTATCAGAATCAGTGTAGTCACATAAATTAACTTCATTTTGTGTAAACATGTCAGAAAAATTTGTGAAAGTGCCTGATGTATCAGAATAGAACCAAGTATTTTCTCATGTAACCCCTTTTTGGAGGATGAGAAGATGATATAGGGAAGCAATGTCAATGATGATAAAAGGTCCTCAAGGCTGTCAGCCTTAAAAGTGAAGACGTTTTTCATGTGGAGCAAACAGACCAACAATGAATCTTGTCTGTCCAGCCCTGGACATCTCTGCAAAAGTACTGAGGCATTTGGAATTTTTCAAGCCTTAGCTGGACAGAAGAATGGCTGATGGAGGGAAGGATAATTTATCATCCTAGGTCACTAATTTATCGTGCTTACCACATGTGAAATACAGATCTCAGGAAAGCAAGGGTTTCTCATTCAGTGCCCGTATTTTAAGGTGACAAAAAAGGAAGAAAAGAGCAAAAAGAATCTTTTTGCTTCCCTGTGCCAGCTGCACATTCCTTGGTTCATATTGCGCCTCTCATGACCTCTTACAGTGATGTTCAAAGTCAAACTTGTATAGAGGGAACTGTCTGCTGGCCTCAAAGGTTGTTCAATGAGTTTTCCCTGAAATGAAGATAATGATGCAGCTGACCTCCACTATTGCTATTAAGCCTACTAATGATCCATTTTTTGGTAAAAAAAATAACTCTAAAATACCATGATACATACATATACACAATGTGTATAGTACCAGAAGTCATCTGTAGTTAATCTGAGTAAAAAATAATTTTCACAGGTGAATAGAAAGGAAGGGCTGAAACTACCATGGAAACTCAAATGAGATATTAATTTAGGATTACTCCTAAAGCTCTTTTAAAGTATCTGTTCATGCTGGAGAGAAAAAAATATCTTATAGAGGCTGGCCACTGACTCTAAAAATATTTCTTAAATAAGCAGTTTGAAATGTTACAAGAGCTGGCATCTCAGAAGATTTCAGGAAACAAGCTGTGTAGTCCAACAGTTTCATGCTGTTTGTAATGTGGTAATGCACAGGCAGCATTCTGTCATGACTGGTGTTTGACGATTCGTTAGTGGTAAGCCAAACAAGGTAGGTCTGTGCAGACTCATGAGAACACTTGCTGAGGAGATGACCTGCTCAACAGGTGACTATCCAAGCACCTGAATAGCTCAAGGGGTTGGCAGAGATTGCATTTGAACCTCGGGGAATGGGTTCCCACCTGGCGATGCTCCAATCTGGTGCCCTGTGTGCGCGGCTCACCGAGCCCTTGGCAGACCGGCACTAAACCACAGCAGGGGCCACGATGGACTTGCTCTCTCCAAAAACCAGCAGCCAATGTTAAGACAAAGTTTTAATTCCGTTGAGGACTCTGAGCTTTAAGGTATCCCATGTGGTGGAGCCCTGGTCTAACAGAAGAGCAGGAATGAAGCTCTGAGGAGCACGAGGCTGCTGAGTGTGAGAGCAGTGACACCTGACAGCAAAACTGTAGCAGGGAGCATCACCTCTGCCTTCCACCTCAGCCCTCGTGCTGTGCTGTGGACATCACAAACTGCCTTGCCTTCGCACATTCAGAGCATGTGGCCGGGTATCCCCAGAACTGCCTGACAGAAATTCTGCACACTTGGTGAAATATGAGAGTAACTACTTGGTAGGTCAGGAAGTGATTACAGAAATGCAAGTATAGCAAAGGTCCAGAAACAATTTTCTTTTTAAAAAAGGAAATTTTTCTTTTTGAAAGGAAAAAGGAAGAAATGTTCAAGTAACATTCAAGTAATACTGGGAGGCAGTCTACCATGTCTTATAATAATCCATCAGGAAAGATGTCCTTCAGGAAGAATGAAACAACATGGGATGAGTGGTCTGATTTATGTGTAAGGTTAAGGTTGCCCTTCTCCAGGTAAGTCTGTAATTCTGGACATCTCTTTTCTCCTACCTGACACAAAAATGGAATATGTGCATACCCTGCATTTTTGTGTACACTTGTAAATGTTCAGCTTAAAAAATCTGGTCTTATCTGTTGCTTTTCAGAGCAGGAAGAGTGCACTGGGGACTAGAACTGGGTAGTTTAAAGGTCTCCAATGGTCAGATTTGTTGGACTAGCAGTGCTGCATGTCTGTCCTTATTTCAGGAGTCACAATATTAGAGCTTGGCACTTCTTTTATGTAGTAAGACTACGCCAGGGCTCTTTGTGCAGCAGAACCAGAGTCAATGTGCAACAAAAGCCATGTATGAGCTCCCCAAGGTTGGTGTGCAGCCCCTGCTCCCCCAGGCTGGAGATCCCATGGACTTTTGGTATCCTTTCCACTGGCTGTGGTGAGCTATGGTGGTACAGACAAAACCTGTCTAATCTCTAGGGCTTTGTAGCTGAATAGGCAGTTTGAAAATTGGTCTGTCATAAAGAGTGAGTGACCTTCTTTGGGATCTGTCTGCGTTCAGACCATGTTCTGCCCTGATGTGTCTTATCTGACACTTTTCAGAAGATGTTAGGCCTTTGCAGAAGATCTGTGATGATTTTCTGCATATATTCAGCTATTTTAATCATCTTGAAATTCCTGAAATCCTAGTAGTTCATTGCCCTGAAAAGTATTTTAATGTAAATGTTTCTACAGTTTTAGCTTTAGTTCACTTTTTCTAGTTTGTTTCCTACAGTGCAGAATCAGATATATTTCTCCCATACTCTTAATGAACACGAATAGAATAAAACATAATGCCTAATTTGAGATTGCTATTATGTATATATACTGCCACAGTTTTGTCTGACAGGATTAAGTTGTGCTTTTTTCTGCTTAAATTAAAACGTTAATGCAGCTTTCAGTGATAGGTACTAAAACATCTTTATAAATATTTGAAAAGACGCTGTTCAATGAACTGTGCAAGACAGGAGGCTGACCTCGCACAACTAATTAATTACCCCAATCAGAGGAACTCCAGACAAAGTACCCTCTCCAGCAATTTGAAAGGCAATTAACATTCGTGTCTCGTAAAAGTCACTTGACTTCCAATTATGATTAAATATGCAAGGGCATGGGGACACGGCCAGTGGAAGGGCTGAGAGTAATCCCCGAGCACGGTGGCAGCAGCTGGGAAGCAATGTCAGGCATGGAAGGACTGGGAGGGAAATGGGGATTGCACATCGTTGTGTCCCACTGAAGCACTCATGGGGGGAAGGACCACCACCACCACCACCACTGGGTTTGGCCCCACTTCTTCAGACCAACAAAATTCTTTATCTGGTTATTTCCCAGGCTGAATCACACTGGACAGTTGCTGTTGTCCATAACCCTAACCAAAATATTATCTACCCAGATTTAAGAGTATCGGGCAAACTGTATGGCAGCTCTCATGCGTTTTGTTATAAAATTAATAAGTCTTAAAGGATTGAACAGCAACTCTTGCCACTGAAAAAGTCCTAATTAAGCATCTATGACTTGACAACAGTGTCCTTCTTTAAGGAACATCAAAATTGAAAGAAATGATAATAAATTACTTTTAAGCGTCTATAATCAGCAGTGCAAACCTCTTTTTTGTGGTAAAATGTTCATATATCTATTACAATTTGTGTCTATTGCTATAAGTGCTTTAAAATGTAGCTAACATTTCAATATTTGAAAATACTTTAAATGAATTTTCCTCTGGCATATCTTTTAAAAGCAGACTTTTAGAAAGAATTTTTTAAATTAATATTTTAATGAAGGAATAAAATAATTTAGATTAACAAGCACATTAGCATTAAATGAAACAGCAAATCATTTAACATAATGAAAAAGTAATTGAAAAGCAGCAATCATATTGTCTGTTTAAATAGCCATATCCAATAAATACAGTATGACAACCTGGATCTTGTCACATATTACTGTATCACATCCTATTTTCGTCGACATCATCAATAACAATTGTTACAGTCTACCAAAGAGAAAAATGCTGAGGTCAGTCACCCCGAGGTCACCCCGGGGTGGTTAATTGCTTCCATGTCAGCCAGGAACAGGCAATAACCTGTGAGCATTGAAACTCCATTGCACTGCTGGGTCAAGTGTGTTTATTTGTACAGCTTGATGTAAAATATGAAAGTTCATTGAAAAGGACACTTCATCCTGGGAAGAGCTCGGTGACTCTCCGAAGGGGAGGGGACAGGAAGCGTTACCTTCCCTAGGACAGGGGGCAGTTCATTAGTCCGTCAGGAGAGGAGATGTTTCTTGACCTAATAAAGCAACAGTTGTGTCTCAGAGGAAGGAAATGAGGCCCTTCTTAATTAAGAAAAACTCCTACACAGTCTTGTAGTGGCAAGAGAGCAAGATTAGATCTGGGACAAGCCTTTGGGGAACTCACAAAATCTGCCTGGCTCCATGAACAAGTGCTGAGAGAGGGAACTGTCTCCAGAGGTGCTGCTTAAGAGGTGTGGAGAAAAATGGTGAAGATTCCAAGAGGCACAGGAAAAGCTACGTGTAAGTTACCTAAAATTTAAAAAAAAAAATAAATAAAGAGGAGAAATAATGAGACTTATGTTTTTGGAGGGGACGGATTGTTCATTTGCAGCTATGTGGTGTATTTTAAATGTGGATATTATGAAGGAATAATTCTGTTTAGATTTTCCCTTAGCTGGCTGAGGGGGCTTTGAGGGATGTCAAAGGATAACAACTCTTCAGAGGAAGTTATGGAAAATGAGTCTAGCCAGTGAAACACCTTATGTATCTGATGGGATCCTTTTAATTCTTGTTTTCAGATATTTCAGAGAGTATCTATCTCTATAGATACTATGTGTATCCAAAGTCTGTAGGACTCAGTTACTGGAAGCCTCTTATTTCTTAAACTGTTTTCAACCCTTCCTTATTCTTATTCCAAAGCACTCAAACACAATTCTATTTCTTTAATGTTTTAATAGGGTTTTTTTTTTACTTCCTAGTCCCTGGCAGGTTGAAAAAGGTCAGGGAAATTAACTGGATTTCCATGGGTACAGATAATATGAAATAGAGTTCTTTGTACAGAGCTGTTCCTTTTATTTATACTTCCAGCAATTTCAGAGTTCAAATTGCAGTTTAAAAACTTGTGGTATTTTGGAAGAGTTGAATGACAGAAAAATGGAATCACACTCATTACAGATGACAGAAACCCTGTGGACAACACTGAGGGAGGGAACTACTTAATTAGGAATAACAAATACAGAATCACAGGGCTTGACAGTACCTTGGGGGTCTTCTTGCCCTCTCCAGGTTTTCCTGACAGCATTAGCTATAGCTCAGCCAGCCTCCATAGGCATTTTTCCAGAATTTCTGAAGAGTGACAGCAATGTCCTTAACCAGCCAATTTCAAGAGTGACAGCAATGTCCTTAAACAACCAATTTCAACACTTGCTGTCCTTATTTATTTTTATTTTTTTTTTTATCATGCGTATATCTCAGCCTCCACTGGTGAAGTTTAAAGCTGCTTGTCCCATCCATCATGGACAAACTATCGTACTTCATACAGCCCTTAAGAAAGAGAAGAGTTAAAAGGAAGCAGAGATGACCCTGTTGTGGTGGGCACATCCTGGACCTGCTCTACACCCCACAGGGGTCCTGCTGCAATGTCATCTCCACCCAGGCTGTGGGGCAGCACAAGGGCCACAGGAGCCTTGTTGTCCTCTTTCGCTGCACCTCGTGGTCTGTGGGTGGTATCCAAGGAGGGGAGGACTCATGGGGACTCTTGGTTTTCTGTCTCCCTCTCACTGCAGTCTAAGTGACCACAGAGCTCTGAATTGTCGCTTCATTGCTTGTAAATCCTAAATCTTGCTCTGTAAATGAAGACATGCATTGATCCCTTGCTGATGCCAGGCACAATGTGTAAGGAACTGACCCCCACATTGAATTGGCACTGTGACCAGATATCTTCATATTTCAGCAGAGCAAAATGTCAAACAAACGAGGTTGTACCCAAACCTCTGCAAAATTCTGGGCATCAGAGAGTCATGCAGGTGGTATTCAAAGTATTTAAGAGGTTGGACTCAATCCCTGTGGGTTACTTTGAACCCTGGATGTTGTATGATTCTATGATAATGTAGCCAATGTAGCTAATTTCATTATGTCTATAAGAGCAAGATCTGTGCCTGCAAGCATTCTGAATCATTTCTCCTGGAGAAACCTCTGAGCTTTGTTGGGTCAAAGGAAGGTCTGTGTTGGTAGAATGAAGAAGAGACAGGATGACATTTCAAATAGCTGTTGTCTTCTCATGTTCCCAGGTGCTCTAGTGAGGTGGGATGTTTTGTTGGTTGGGATTTCTCTTACCTGCCCCTTCAGCATTATTAACTGCTAAAAAGAGGATTTCAGAAAGCAGAAAAGAAGGCAGGAGAAATGAACACCAGAGAGCAATCCCAGGAAGGCCCTGACCCCACATTTCCTTCATGAAGGGCAGAAAAATTCTTCTCTGCAAAGGTTGTAACTGTGTAAGGAATTAGGTCTGTTCTGTGCAATGATCACACCCACTTTCTCTCCAGCTGTTTTTAGCAGCCCTTAACTTGCACTCCAGCTCCCTCCTCTCACTCTTCACCCTTGCCACCAGGCTCTCTATCCCAGAGGAACTGTGGTTTTTTGTTTTCTCCTCCTGATGGCTCTTGAATTCTCTCTGAGCTCCACTCTGTGCTGACCTCCTCTGGGCACCAGGCTCACAACCTCCAGAGGATGGACAGCCCAGACAGATTGGCTGGACTGTCTCGCTTCCCTCAGGGCTCTTGATAACCTTACAAAGTAGTGAGGTTCATGAAAAGTTACATTTCTAAAGGATACAGAGGGAAATGAGCATTTATGATAATAAGGGCATCTCCTGCTTCAGTTTTCTCTGCATAGAGATTTTTTGTTTCCATTGAAAGTGTCTGCCTGACCTAACCTAGATCAGCCTTGCAAAGCAAAGTGCTCTATTATCCTACATATTTTTCCCCTGTAATTTCAGTTTTGATTGCTTTTAAGAGTTCTCTGTACCTGTTCTGCTTTCTAAGCTAGGGGGAACTTGGCAGCAACCACTGCAGAGATGGATCTGCTTAATTTGATTCTGCTCATGGTGCTGTTTTGCTTCCTATTTGAATATCAAAATCACTTTTGTGAGTAGTTTTTGTGTCGTTGTGAGATGAGATGACACTGGTTTTTAGGAATTTTAAAAATTTCAGAATATTTGAGGCTACTGAGCTGCAGAAACACGTGGATGCCTTCTAAAGTCCGGGTACATGGGAAGGAAGAGAATTTCTGATTTTCGTAGCGTGGTCTCACATAATTAAATTTCTAATAGGAAATGGATATTTACATAACCTGCCCTTTATGAGTGCTCTGAATTCCAAGTTTGCCTGGAACAGAACATTTGTTGTGATGTGACATGTATTCAGAGTCCATTGCTTTCCTCAGATGATGGCAAAAAAATGACACTCTCATAGGGACTAAACAGCTTTACTCCTGTAGCATTGAAAGTGTTGAATTTTAATCTAATCTACTTACCTATTTTATCAACATGCTTTAAGCTGATTAAATCTGTTTCTTTATGCTCTAGAATTTAAAATCCCTTCTCTGGATGTTTCCTATGTGAGCTTACAGTTCATCCAGTGTGTGTATGTGAATGTACAGTGGAAATTAAAGGCTGTTCAAAATTCTGTGTAGCAAACTTGCTTCTTAATGACAGGATTCTTTTTTAGGTTCACTGTGCAGTCAGGGGATATGAGTAGTTTGTTTTTTTTTTTCCTGAACCAAGTTTACAGCTGAAGGTAGCAATGTAGCTCACACTAGAGCATAAATCTGCAGGCTGAAGCCCTTGTAAAAGCACACAGTATTGCTATTGAGAGTACTCAAGTGAAAAATTTGAAAAATTATGTATTTTAAAGTGCTTGTAAAACTCTGTTGCCCTATGGATATGTCCAGGCCGCTTGTTTATTTTCATTTTTCAACAACAATAACAATAATGTCACTGCAATGAACATTGTTTGGACACTGCTGATGGGCATCAGGATGTGAAATGATAGTCACAGGCCAAAGGCCAAAAAGAAATAAGAACCATCACTCTGTCAGAGCAGCACCATCTTCTCCACAAAGCCTGGAGAAAACCTTGTTTTCCCAATGTACACCTCAGGACATTCCATGATTTAACACTGCAAGTAACAGTTTGCCATTTCCTGGTCCCATGGGCTCTTTCATGCATTGATGGAGGGTTTTTTTGCTATAGAAAGTATTGGCCAAAGGGAAGGGGCTGTCAATGCCCCACAGCCTGGAGCAGGGCACCCCTACACATACACCAGAGTGTCACAGAAAAGATTTACAAATTGTTTCATATGGTCTCTACTTTCCCCATCTTCATTCTCAATTGTTTTTGGTGTTGTTTTTGTGGGTTTTTTTTTTGCTTAAGGGAGCATTTTATAAATTCAAAATGTGTTCAGTATATTTCACTAGGAAAACACCTTGATCTAAAGTGATCACTTAGATTTTAACTGAGACTACAATATATAGAGTATATCTGCTGGAAGAAGGAAAAATCCAGTTCTTGGGAGACAGAGAGAATGTAATTAACTTGAGTTACATCACTTACTGCTGTATTCATGGACCAAAATTCAATTCTCTTTGACATACCTTTTAAAAAATCCATTGTTATGAAAAGTAAAGTGCAGCTTCACTACTGAAACTCATTTTGAGCTCCTGCTTTTCTCTGCACTTTGAAGTTCAGTACAGAATGGACAGGAAGCCCTGCTTGGTTCCTGAACTTGGAGAACTTGGGCTGAAAGCAGCACAGGGTCACTGATCTGTGTCCATTCCTTGGAATTCATCCTGTCTCTGCTCTGGCACATAACCTGATGGTTTTATCTTCCTTCAGCACTCAGGATCCCACAAAAATAATAATGTTTTATATATGTTATCTATTCATGAGAGATAATTAGCATTATAAATTAGTGCCTGTATCCAGCATCTTCTCTTTCTTTGCTGTCAATCAACACCTGTATGCCCCTTGTATTGTGTTACATTGCACCATAATATTATATTAATTATATCATTTACAGTTCTCATCTGATATTTTGAGTAGAATTCCTCTGATTGAATTCTCTACACTGTTTATCATGTAGGTACAGCTGGGAAACACGGTGTTGCCACTCAGCAGAAAAGTGAATTTCACAACAAATATTTTGCCTCACCGCCTCGCCCTTTTTCATCTGGACTGTGTATGCCCTATTCATGCAAATATTCTGCAAGTGTGGGACTCTCCGTGACCCATATGAGCTGTGCTCACAAATTCTGGTGGGAGTGGCATAGCAGAGGACAGAGCAGTGGGAAGGCACAGCTGATGGCACACTCAAGTACAGGGTTAATTGTGCTTAATGAACCAGTGAGCAGGAAAGCAAAATATTCACCCACTCCCAGCTTTAGCTCTCCAAGGCCCTGGTAAATTGTTCTGTAAAATTCTTTGCTCAGGAATAAAGGCTGCAGGAAACTGTTTTTGATGGCAGGGCATTGTGAAACTCATATAATGTGCCTCTGGCTTTGCCATTGTTCTTCCTTTGTCTATAAAAATAAGTTGTGGTGGGGCACTTTGCTGCTGTGTGTGTATCCTGAGTGTCACACGGCACGTCTGGCTGCTGCTGGCAGGGATGGCTGGAAGCTGCAAGCCACGGAAGCCAGGTGCTCTCACAGTGAGGGTAATTTTCAGCTCTGGAACAGCTTTTGTATGTCAAAAAAACAACAGGGGCATTCGCGAAATGGAAGATTAGAAAAGATAAACTGCCACAAAATGAGTGTCTGTTATCAAGCATTTTACCCACTTTCGGAGGCTCATCTCATCTCTGCTCAACACAGCAGCCTCTCCCCAGCCTCCCTCATGACCACAGCCACCTTGGCTGAGAAGAAAATTCATCTGCCTGTGTCCATGCACTTGCTGCTCCTGCTCTGGGGAAGGTAAGCTGAGTAAACCATCCTTTTTGGAGCAATAATACCTGTGACTCTGAGGTGTGCTTACAGCAAATATCTCCTGTGCCAATTTAAAACCCCCAGTCTTCACTGTTTAATCAACTGCAAAAGCTGTTTATTGCTTTCTATACATGAGTGTCTCAACGCTGAGCTTTAATTAACTGCATCGGCCTTGGCTGTCATTTGACACAGCTTTTATTGGAGAAGATGTTCAATCCTGTTTTTCATAACTGTGTCTTAAACACATCTGTACTGAACTCTTTTAGGCAGTGATTAGTTTCCATCAGCTGTCTTTTATTCATTTCACATTTGCCCACAGGCAGCCTCATTAAAGTCCAGCACAACTTTCCTACACTGCAACTTCTCCCAGCTCCTTGGGCAGAGTGGGGAAGCTGCGGCCCAAATTTATTTGCTCTTCTCCTGGACAGCACTCCTGGGGCTGATCTTCACCAGCCCAACCTTCTCCTGGGCTTACTGCAGCTCTCAGAAAGTCACTTTATGCTGGGGAGCTCCAGCAGTAATTCCCACAGCAGTGGTGCAGTGTCCACCCTGAGTGCACCTGAGAGGTTGCAAATTTCTCCAAAACTGGTTTGGGCTTGCCACTTTTTTCTCCTTGCCCTTCCTGAAGATCCATAACCATGTCCTTCACTGCTTTCTCTCTTTCCTTTGAGCACGCCCAAGGCATGGATGCACTGCCCAAGCCTGCAGGCTGCTGCAGCACCCCAGGCAAGCAGCCTGTGCTCCCTCGTGGCCACTTTGGAGCTCCACACTTCTCCCTCCCACTGCTGCGTCCTCCTGGCTGCACTTCATCACGTGGAATGTCGTTTTCCTGGCTTTCCTGCCTGATTTAACCAACTGCTTACCCACCAGTGTAATATTTTTTTATTCCTCTTTTATATTCCTCTTTATAAATGTTAGGTTAGAGCTTTCTAATTTTATTGTTGTGGATCCTTGGAGAGTTTTTGGGAGGGAAGGGGATATATTTCTCTGTTGCTTTAGCCAGAAAGCAGCTAGAAATCTGGAGGTGACATATCTGAGCTGCTCTCCTCCTGTCCAGCCTTGTCCTGGGGACAGGCAGTGCTTGGTGTCTGAGGAGCCCCTAAACACCATCACCCTTCAAACCCACAGCATGACCCCTGGGAGGCTCCAGTCCCACCTCCCATGCAGACCAAAGCTACTGACCTATCCATTGACAGAGGTGCTTTTATGCTTATTAGCCCTGCATTTGTGTTTCTTTATTTACCCCTTCCTCCTGGCATTTTTGACACTGTTATTTGCCAACTAACACAGCCCAGCTCTTCATAGATTAAATAAGGTGGCCACTTTTCTCTTCATGGCTGTTAGTTGAATATTTAAGGGAATTTAGGTGGCAACCCGAGGCTTCTCTATAGATTACCTCTAAATATGTGTTGTTTTCTTTAGCACACAGACCCAAACCCCTCCCACTTGAGCATCCTACCCACCCACACTGGCCGCCCTCAGGAAGGGCACCCAGCTAAGAGGGCAGGAGAAAACAAGAGTGAAAAAGGAAAAAAAAGAAAAAGAAAACCAAAACAACAACAACAACAAGTACTTTATGTCTGACCCAAAACTGCTGCAGATTCCAGGCTTTTATGTTCATTGGTGAGGCTGAGTGGAGGCACCCACCTGTGAATGTTCTCCTGGGCTTTTGTCTCAAGTGTGAATTCGTGTTTTGGGTTGCCTTGACATTACAGATCTCTAAATAGAGGATTGGACATTATTGGAATAAATTTATCCCCACAGGAGAGACACAGATGGAAAGTTTTAAGGAAAATATTTAGTGTGAAGAAATGTGCATTCCTATGCACCCTGATGCTACTGCTGTTGTGATTGTGCCTGAAGTTTTCCCATCATTTTTGTTCCTTTTGGGAGATGCTGTGAGATTCGTCTTTCTCTACAATGCTATTTATTGATGAAGCTGGCTTGAACTACCTTGAAATGGTCATGCATTTATATTTAACATTTAATTGTTGCTATTTTCTCATGCCTTTGGAGAATGATTTATTTTAATATTCCTGTGATACCCACTGTGAATTTAGAATACTATCGCTTGTAATAGGAAAAAACAAAAAGAAAAAATCAGTCTTTCTTTTTTGTCTTTATTGTTCTAGAAGTGACCAAACCCACCGAGCTGTCAATTGTTTATGCTCAAGTGCCTTAATATCAAACTGCCCCAAAGAGCTCCCAGAGAAAGATGGTCCAGAAGCTGTCAAAATGGCTCATTTAGTGAGGAGATGAACTGCTTGTGGGAAAACCTTGTCACTAAATGGTTTCCTGTAAAATCCTAACAGCAAGTGTGTGGATATTTGGCCTTACTCCTAGGGCCACACATCCTAAAGTCAAGATTGGGAGTATTTTGAGGCAACACATTAATGCCAGTGGGAGGGTGGGGATGGTACATTTTATATCCTTACTGGAAAAAAATTCTCTAGCCTAGGTGCAGGCTACTATAAAGAAAGGCAAAAGGATTTTTCTTCTTTATATTTATGTAGGGTGTCTGTCCTGTGCTCCAGTGAATGCAAAATTTGCAGGTACCAGCTGTAAGGGCTTGTGGCGGTTCAGCCAGCCCCACTGCTTCCATCACATCCCCAGTCTGTGCTGGACAGGTGTGCACTGAGAAAAGTGTCAGCTCTGAGCCCTGTCCTCTCTTCCTCACAGCTAAAATACATCAGGTTAGTGAGCTCATCCTCCCTTGCCAGCATACTTCATGTTTTCTCCCCCCGCACTTACACTTCCCTAATGCCACCTATAATGTCCTCCTTCATCCATGTATTTCTGGTTTTCATTTATTCTGCTTCATTCCTGGCACTTGCTCCTTATTCACCTCCCTCCAGCCCAAGCAAAACCCCTATAACCAGTAGCTCCCTGTTGTATTTCCAAATTAAGTTGGGATGTGAGGGGGCTAGAGAGTATTGCCCTGGAGACTGGCTCTTCCCTGGGTGCTGCCTTTGCCCTGCTGTACCCCTGGCCTGTCTCAAGACAAGTTCCCCCCTCCCTGCCCTCCCTTCCACCCTCTGTGGCTACTGTAAAGGGGCAAAACCTCAGAGAGGGATTGGGCACCTTCTCCTTCCCCAGCCAGGCATCCCTTCACTTACACGGGCTGGTCTCCTTCCAACAGCAGGAAGTTCTTAAAGGGCAAAATATTGGAAAAAAGGGCACAGTTTGGTTATTAATGGAAGAAGCTCCTCTCTCCATCAGCTGGAAAGTGCAGAGAGACACAGCGATCCTTCTAGTAGTTAAAGTGGGGGAAAAACACTACTGTTTTTCCATGAAACTTTAGCTGTATCCCAGTTGCAGGAAAAGGGGTTTGTCACACAAATACATCCCAGCAATGGACATCAGAGTACAGGATATGTTGATGCCAAAGCTGCGTATCTGCCAAGTGCATGGTGTTTCACAGCCACCTCTGCCTTCCAGCTTGGACTTTTCCTCTAATTCCTATCCCAATCCTTTGACAAAAGTGCAGAAGTAGGTCCCCACTTGTATGCACAGGACCAGAGATTGGCTCCTCCTGACGCCTGCAGTAAAGCCAGAAATTAGGTGCCCCACACTGAGTCTTGCTGTCCATCTCGGGCAAACAAAATGGGGTTTTAATTTGGCAAAGCAGGAGCTGGTGGCTGGAGCCAAGAGCTCTCAGGAAGCTGCTGCTGCTGCCTGGGATAGAGCCCATTTCCCTCCTTGCAGCAGCCACAGCAGCACTGGCCCGTGACTGGGCTCAGCCTCTCCCTGCTGCTGCTCCACCACCACACTGGGGGTGTTTGTGGTTATTTATTCCATCCTTTCCCTGCAGCGGCCCAGATGGAGATGTAAGATAACACCCAGAATAATCCAGCCCTGCTCACAGTGCAGCTCCTGCTCCGAGAGCCCGTCAAGGGAAGGTGTGAGAATGGGAGACTGGAGTGTCAGGGAGCTGACAGCCGAGGCGGGCACGGGAAGAGTTATAGGCATTCAACAGACATTAAAAGGACAATAACACACTGGCTTATGGCTATTTATTTTTTACGAGTGACTTTGGCAGTATTTTGTTTGAAGTTTTGATGGCCATATGTTTTCCAGGGAGGCACAGCGCTTTCCTCTGTTTGTAAACTGCGCTATAATTGAAATTGAATTTTTATGAAATCTATGTGAAATATGATAACACATTAAAACACTCTCCTTTGGAGAGTTTCCTCATTGATTTTTGTTGCATTAAATCTGTTTACACATCAAAGGAAAATATTGCATTCTGTCTGCCTTCATTTCAGTCACACCCTTCCTTTTGTTTCCCAGAGACCACACATGGCAAAGCAAAATCCTCTCTGTTGAGAGCTCTTCCAGCACTGACACTTCTCTTGGTGAAATGATGCTTTACACTATAATAGGCCTTCTTTCTCCCATCTGCTTAGGAAACCAGGAACTTTATGATGTCTTTTTCTTCCGTTATCTTTTCAGCAACTCAGCTATGTTTGTACAATGGAACCAATCCTTCCCTTCTGAAAATACATGGGATTTGAGGGCTGACTTTGTGTCCATCAGGATCAATCTGATATGGACAAACTCTGTACCTGGAGTACATAACATCATGGGTCAGTTCACTTCAGAGGAGCTGTGCAGATTTATCTGAGAATCTGTCCCCAAAAAAAGAGCTTTTTGTTATGGCAGAAATAATTTTAAATTCAACCAGCATGTCTTATCTCTGGCTTCTCAACTATTTTGTGCGTATGTGTGTCTGTGTGTGTGTAAAGCTCATGAATTAGTGTCCTAGAAAAAGCTTGTAGGGTGGCAAAGTAAATTGATACTTATTTTGAAATCAATATATTCTGAAAACATGAATTTTAACCTAGTGCTCTCCATGATTAGCCCAATGCAGAGGTTTCTTCTCCCTCCCTCCTCCTGTCCACATGCATGGCAGTGTGTATGAGGTGAGAAAATTTAATATCTGGAGGTGCCAAATATGGTGATATTTGTTGCAAAGCCTGATTCTGTGGTGACAGCAAGTGTCCTCTTTTTCTACCCACAGACTGCTGGTCCAGAGTGGGCAACCTTCCCACATGCCAGTGAGGAGAGGGGCATGGATGACTGCCCTCTGCATTATAAAGAAAAGGTGAGGTCCATTGTGCCAGTTTCCTGCTTGGAAGGGTGGAAATAGAATTGATTCATAGCTAACTCCTATCCTTCACTAAACACAAGGTGTGACACAGTGCCCCAGCAGGAGCCTAAACATGTGAAAATTTGAGGGATTTATATTCCTAATCCTTATAGACATAAAAAAAAAACAAAACAAAACAAAAAAAAAAACACCAAAAAAACCACAAAAAACCACCAAATAAAAATCTAAAATTATCTTCTGGTCTTATAAAATTGAATGTCTTCTTCTGCCTGGTGTGCTATGCAGGGAGACAGCCCTGCCCATTCCTGCCTGTGTCTGACAGGGCAGATATGATGGGACCCCAAACCAGTCAGAGGTGGTCTGCACTTGCCTCCTCCTAGTTTTGAGATCTCAAGAAGGAACAGAGTAGTTTAAATTTAAAAAAAAAAAAAAAAAAAAAAAAAAAAAACCACAAAAAACCAAACAAAACTCCCCCCCAAAAAANAAAAAAAAGACACAAGAAACACCTACAAAATATTTTTTTTCAGTTCACTTTTGCCTAGTATTGGCCATCGAAAACAAACAGAAATCTTCAAAGGAATGAGCCGAGCAGGGATGGAACAGCATCAAAAAAGGGTTTTCTGTGCATCTCCTCCTGTCTCCCCTGCCACACTTGCAGGCCTGTGCTGGCTTGTGGGCTTTACTTTGGTTAATTCTCTTTCTGAGCTGCAGCAAACCGTGCCCTCCTCTCTCTCATCTCTGGGCAGGCTCATTTGCTCACCTCCTCTGAGCCCAGGCCGGTGGCCCCTCATCTTCCCTGAAGCCTCGCTCCTTGAGCTACTTGCTCCCCATCTGTAACTTTGTTTTTCTTGCCTCTACTCTTTGTGGCACAAGGGGCAGGTGGCTCCCACGTGCCAACCCTTGTGCTGCCCCTGTGCACCTGGGGCCACTTGCTCCTCTCCCTCCTTTGTGGGCTTCCAAATAAAATGGAAAATGAATCCAAGCTGCTCCCTGGCAGAGTAGGCAGAGTGAAATAGTGTGTTAAAGCTAACGAGGTGTTCTAGGCAAAAGAGATAAAGGTGGGAGAGTTAAAAGTTGAAAAAAAAAAGGGGAAAGTGGTGGAGAAGGGCAGAGAAAACATGTAAAAAAGAATAGAATGACATCATAGAATAATGGAGTGGTTTGGGTTGGAGGAGACTATGTAGTTCCAGCCCCCTGCCACAGGCAGAGACACCACCCACCAAGGACTACTCTAGAAGCTGTGGTGTCCAGCTGATGTGAGACCAGGTAGGATGGGAAATCTCAACTAGTGTCTGCTGCCAGCAGATCCTTTAAAGAGCTCACCATATTGAAGCAGTGTGAGCATTTTGTATTCAGAATTAATCATAACACCTCCTCCTGCGACGAATTATTAAATAAAACATTAGGAGTTGCTGGGGCTGGATATACAGAGTGCCACTTCCCTGTTCCACATGTCTAGTGATATTGGTCCAGGGAGCAGGCTCCCAGCCCCATCCCTCAAATCACGCCGTGCCCTGGCTGCGGTGGTGCCTGTGGGAAGCAGGGATTGTCCTCGCAGGGACACGCTCTGTGCCAGCAGCGGCACAGGCTCCTCACCTCTTTCTTCCTCAAGCTGTGGCCATGTCCTGTAGAAATAAGGCTAACCTGTATTTCTGATATGGATGGGGGAGGAGGACAGAGCAGGGGTTGGAGGCTTTGCTTCCGTACAGATTGTGTGCGTGTGCACACGTAGAGAGCTCTGCATCCATATACAAATATATATTATACGTGTCCTTATTAAAAAATGTGTCTAGATTTGAGTCAGTGCATGAATTAACTGCATTAACGTGTCCTTGCTCACGGCATGGGGGTTGGAACTAGCTTAAGGATAGTTAAGATCAGTTTAAGATCCTTTAACCTTAAGGTTTAGATCCCTTAGCTAGTTAAAGGGATCTTGACAGTCCCTTCTAACCCAAACCATCCTGTGACTCTATGGCTCTATGGAACATAAAGACAAACATCCCATTTACAAAAAAAATGATGCTTATATTTTCAGCACTCATTCCCATTCAGGAGGAGACAGCAACCCCAGGAAGGACTTATCCTGCATGTTTTTATGGACTGCCCAGGTTTCCAGCACACTGCCCTGGATGCTCTACACATCTTGTGCTCACCTGGAAGTCAGGTAAACCCTTAGAGTCCCGTTCTGGTTATTGAATATTGTTCTTATTAGGTGCATAAAGCATTTTGTTCATGTTTAGGGTGAAAATCCTCACTTGATGTTTTTCTGGCACCTAATTCTTTATGAACCTCAGCAAAATCAGTGGGTCTGGGGCACAAGTGAGCTGTACAGTGCTTGAGGTACTGCAGGGGAGACTGCCATGGCATTAGAAACGTGCATTTTAAGGAATAACAACTTGTTTATCCAATTACAGCTGTCCTGGGGGTATTCTGCTGCTTTTGGCAGCAAGTTTAAATCACGATTTGAGCTCCCAGCACCAACACCAGGTGTATGGGCATCCAGGGCAAGCATTTGGGTGGGAATGGCAGCCCACCCTGTGGGTCAGTGGGGATGCAGCCTACACAGGTAGAATCCAGTGCGCTTCCTGCAGGAAACTTGGCTTCCCTTAGTTATGAAGTAGTGTTAGACTAAAGAGCCATAGAAGGAAGGTAGGAACAGCACACAATTTAGGAAACAATGTTTCATAAGTCGGTTAATCAGCCAGTCACGCTGTGGTTGATAGTAAATATAAGGCTGGTTAGTTCTGCCAAAATAAGAAGTAAATGTAGACACCAATAAATAGTTATGCATTTCTGCCAAAACTTGGATGTTAATCGTAGATTTTGTTAAATGTGACCTACAAGAAATGAGCTGTTTTTTTTCTAATTTAATAAACATAGCACACAAAGTATTTCTTATAACTGTATTTATAAAGAGATTAATATGCAATAGCTGGCCAAAATGTTCCCTTGTTTTAAGTAAAGACTGAAACAATGGTCTTTACAGTTAATGCATTTTCAAAATTAATTTTTTTTAATACTTGCTCTTGTTTTCTTTCTTGGTATCTCTTAAGCTTTCTAACCTTTCTAGAACTATGTTCAAAATAATATTTAGTATAGAGAGAAACACTAAATATTTCATGGTATAATTAAATCTTATTAATATAATTGTCTGCATAGTTCATATTAAAAATTTACAACAACCTTTTTCCTTTTCATTAAGAGTTATATTTTCTTACGAATTTCCATAAATGTTTTGAGCTTAACCGTGGGAAGCATCAGAAGTTTTCTCATAATTTGATGCTGAATCTAAGTTGCTTTTCTTGTATTTTTCTTAACCCAGACAGAGACTCTTTGTCATGGATTTAGTACTCTTGTAATTAAGGTGCA
>WAAG01039879.1:0-21708 GCA_013390105.1 Tichodroma muraria | reverse complement strand
AGCCCTGCTGCTGCTTCCTGATGATCACATCCTCTATTTCACTACATTCCCCTCCACAGACTCCAGGCCTCTTAGCTCCAAAAATGATGACAGCCTCTACCATGTGTGAGGCACAATTCTTCCACAAAAAAAACTGGTGGTGCTCTACCCTTTTCTTATCAACCTCCAAAGTTACTACTGCTTTTTGAATAGTGTGATGGATGGGGTGAGGAAGGACAACTGAAGATACAAACATTCCAGGAATACTGGAGTTACCAGTATGGTTTTACTAAGATTGCTGCATGTCTGAAGCATGAACTTCAAACTATCTTAGAATCGCTTTAGCAGATTGAGTTTGTAAACCTGTTTGGGAGTAAAAAAAACACACAAAAATATAAAATTTTCATCTTTCAACTTTGAATAGCCTTATTTGTGGTTGCCAAACCACAAGTCCAACATAACCTTTTATCTAAGCATGGTCACAGGAACAGATATATTTATGTGCACATGCACATGTGCCACAGCATATGCATCCACGAATGTTTATCTGCAGACAGACCACAAAGCAGCTGAATTAAAAGGCTGTTAGTACTGCAAAGACCAGCACTCACACTGTAAGAAATGGCAGTTAAGATTATCTGAAACAACCACAACTGCATATTCTCACACACAGGCATTAAACATGCAATAAAGTCTTGAGTTAGAACACCATAAATTCAGTTCTTCCACCGGAACCCTATTGCTCTCTCCCACCCTGCTGGATCCCTGGCATAGACTGGGCCTTCTGCTATTAGTAAAAGCTGGGCAGAATGTACGAATGTTATTTGCAAAAGCAGGATCCCCATCTCACTTCACACAGAAGCTGGCAAACACACTGAAAGGAGAAGGGGATGCAAGATGAGTCTTTTATGCATGTTTACAGCTAGGGTGGCTAAGACTTTAGGGTTTCACGGACACTTGCTGGCAACACAGGACTGGCCAATCTCAGCTATCACTACCCCAGGCACCACAGAACCTATAGCTATATTTTCCTTAAGCTGGAGCCAGGTAAACTTCTCAGCTGGTCTTACTCTTCCTTGACAGGCAGAACCATTCTCTCTATCCACTCTCTTGCCTCTCCCTCTTCTTGCCAGCTGCCAGCGCCAGTTTACAGCATCCAAGAACCTGAGGCTCATCAGTCTTCACACTTTTAATACCTGGTGTCATAACAAGCTCTGTGTAACACAACAGAGAAAAAAATCCTCTCAGCTTTATGTTACCCTGGTGTGACAGCCTGTGCCCTCTATGGCAAGCCCCAAACCAGAAGCAGGATTTTGAAACGTGAGGGACAAAAAAGAGGATGCATGCACAAAATGGCACCCATTTTCTTATCTTGGACCAAGTACCTCTATAAAAATTACATTTCCCATTTGTCATAACAACAGCACTTCAGTCAACCATTACCATTTCTGGAAGCAGGTAAAGCAGTTGAGCAAACCTGTCCTTGGGGGAAAAGAAATATGCTTAGAGTTGCTTGGGTTTCTCCCATCAAGTTGGGAAAAAGTAGCACACTGTATAGCCAGCACTGGCACAGAAAATCAGAACAAGCTGGTGTACAGCCTCTGGTCCTCCTTCCCTTGAAAGAACTGTGCTACTGCTTACCACCAAACAAATAGTAAGGAAAGCAGGAATCCCACAGAAAATACCACCTCAGGAATTTTGCTTCTGGAGTAGGATTAAAAACAAATAAAGAGCCCCCCAAGCTTACAAAACTTTATAAAGCTTGAGATTCTCAAGACACCTGTCCTGGAATATTTTCTTAAGACAGATTCTTCTCGTGGATTTTCATCATCCCTCTTCTTCTCCTTTGTGCATTTCTTCCTGCCACACTAATATTACCATGACAGCTCAGTAAATTTCACAAAATACAAGAGGGATCATGTTGTTGAAAGCCCATAACTCCGAGTACATATATGCCCACAGGCTGCTGAGATAACTGCTGTAACAGGCAGAATTTTGGTCCCGAATCACACACGGTTTTAGCTTTCTTTCTACACAGAAATGCTGCTGGGTGGATACTATTTTAATCATAGTTTGTGAGGTTCCTTTGCACACTGGCTGGATGGAAGTTCAAGAGTAAGACAGAAGAAGACTGGCAACTTTATACAATAGACAGGTCACTGCTGTCTCAGTTTCATCAGATTTTCGTCCCTAAGTTATGTTAAACAATTACTCCTCTAAGGCCACGTACATAACTCTAACACCAAGTGTAACCTCTAAGAGAGATACCGCAACACACAAAAAAAATACAGATTAAGGGAACACTTTCCTAAACTTGTGAAGCAAACATATACATTCTAACATGGTTCCCACCATCTGCACAGAGCATATAGACAACACAGTCCAAAAACACATCCTCTCTACAAACAATGAGAAAAGTGCTACCACTTTTAACTAAATACTTCCAAGATAGAGCGTAGGTCAGCAATTTTCATTTATTTTTTTCATGCTGGTATTTTGTTGAGTTCAATAATTCACACATTTATGTACCTAAGAGGGGTTTAACAGGCAAGAAAGTACATTCCCATATAGTGCATCTTCTGTTTGCTGAAATGAAACTACAAGTTTCAACTGCAAGTGGGTAGCACATTAAAACCTTAGGCAACAATGATTTAATACTGCTGCATTTCCATGCTCCCAAAACAGCTAAATTGTACAGTAGACTCTCTATTGCCTTTTGCTAGGAGAGAAAAATTGATTTCCCCAGTATTAATCTCATCTCAGAGGTTTATTATGTTTAGAATGGCACAACATTTACCTGTATCTTCAAAAGGAATTAAACAAAAAGAACCTGTTTTTAAGAGTAACCACTAAATAAACATGACTCTATAAATCCACTGATCACATACATTTTGAATGGCATATTCAATTCTACTCTCCCCCTCAAAATGGATGGAATAGAATTAGAAAATGTTCATGTTATTCAAAGGTTCAAATGCCAGTTCAAAAGAAGGGATTAGAAAACCAGAGCTCCTCTGATTGGAAAGAGATGATGGAGATAGCAATATGACAGAGGTCTATAAAGTCAGGATTGGCAAAGATGAAATGCTAGGAATCAGCTGCTCCCTGTTCCCTCCAATAGAAGGACTAAGGGGCATCACAAAAAACTTAAAAGTAGCAGCATAAAAGCAGAGTGAAATAAGATGATGTAGTTCTTCATGTAACATGCTGTGGAAATCCCTGTTAGCAGATGAGATGAATTCAGAAGGACCAAACAAGTTCATGGAAAAGAAGTACGTTGAGGGTTGCTAAATATCATCACTTCTAGACACAGTCCTTGAGACACAAATAACTGGAGGCTGAAGAGCTACTCAAGGTAAAGCAATCCATATATTGCCCCTATCCTTCTCCCCTTCTCTAGGCTTGTCCTTGTGGCATCTGGGCTAGCTGGCCTTTTGGAATGATCACAAGACAGATACTCAAATGTTTCCAAGAAAGCAGATGGAGACATTTTACTTTCTATACCTATTTGTATAAGCAGTATATCTAAGTGCGGTATTTTATTTCTACTGTTCGTGAATAGCTAATCCTCATTACAGAAGAGTTACTACAAAAAGCTCTTTCAGAGGAACTGCCATCAGAGAAATGTATTGTTGAGAAGTAATTAAGGTGTTGAATACTGCATCCCTTGTTAGAATCCAGCTATTGACTCTGAAGGAGATCCTGTACGCCATCCCCAAAAAGACAACAATTTGGATAGTTAGTCAAGGTAGCTATTAGAAATGAATGGTATTTGTTACGGAAACATGAATCTCTTGCATGAACTCATGTCAGTTTTCAAGTAGTTTTTATAAGATTGGTGTCAGCTGCCTTTCTTAAAGTGAGTCTCTTTTGACTGAATTTTTCTGCAATGCAGAGCTGTTGTCTCAACATTATACAGATGAACAAAAGGATTACAGGATGTCAAAACATCACAAGAATTCTTTGCATCAAGAGCAGAAGCCTAGTATTTAGCCTCCAGCAGGGCTGGCCTCTGATCTTGGGAACATCCAAGAGATAGCCTACTGACTATACAATAATAAGCAAAATTCTCGATTCAGAGGTGTAAAGTTACACCTGACACATGACATTTGGATATCAGATATTCTTGCTTAGGGGGGAAATAAAAATCCACACAAGTGCCTCTCAGACATCTTGCAGGAGGCATGACTCATTACCTGTGACCATGAGCAGATTAGAGCAGACATGCAAGGGCTGGTGACAGTCCCCAGGTGAAGCTGACACTTCAGCTGAGCTGTGCTGGCACACGAGGCAAACTGGCAGCCCTCCAGCACTGGCATTACCTGTGCTGCAGCTCCAGAAGGTGCAGTACTTTGTCCAAGGCTTTGTGGGGACCAACCCACTCCACCTCTGCCATGTGTAAACACACACAGGAGGGACACTGAACCAGAAGGAATATTCAGTCTCTAAGAAGCATAGTGGCATGCAGAAGGCTCTAGAGAGGAGCGACATCTGACTGGAGAAGCAGGCATTCTTCCCCACGGGTTTTAGGATGTGCCCTTGGATAAACAAGGAACTGTTTATCCAAGCTATCACTGAAAAGCAATGACTTCAGCATACGCAGCATTTACAGGAGAACATCCAAGACCTTTACAGTTTATTTACAAGACCTTCTAAATAAACTGCCAATTAGCTTGTCCAGTTCTTGCCATGAGGGCAGGGAGCATTTCCCTGAATAACTGTCTATAGCTGAAATTATCTCTGAGAAGTCCTAGGAAGGGATCTGACATTTTTCTTCAAATGCTTGTACACAGAAGGGAAAGTGAAACCCCTAGAGAACCAAGTTCTGTTTTAATTTTTGGATGTCCGCAGAGAAAGAAATAATACTGCTGACTCTGTTTCCACTGTGGATAACATGTAAAACACTTGCTTTCTTGCTCTCTGGGGAAGAGGAAAGGAGTGGTTTTGCAAAAAAACATCAGAGGCCCAGTACAGGTACAGAGCAAAATGATGGTTTGGGCATTAAAGCAATTTATTGAGTTTTTCATGAAGAAAAATAACCAGTGGCAAAAATTCAGCTGCCCACAAAAGGCACAACTTCTCTGCAGGAAAAAAAAGCTTGGGACAAGCAAAAGGTTGGGACAATGTTATGGCAGATATAGGCAATGGCGGGAGAGAAAATCTCGTTATTTAAAAATACCACTTGTGCATCTTTTCACTTCATAAGGCAAAGACATCTTAATCCAGTGCAACAACCCAGGTCACATCAAGGTGAATTTCCAGTAGGATGCCATGGCTTACAGAACAAGTCATGAATATTTGATGTGCCCTTTAAATATCTTAGTATCATCTCTTCAAAAGAATTATCCTTGCATAGACCAATGAATCTTGCATAGATTCACTGCTCTCCCGTTTCTTTAACTCTCAGTTTAAAAAGCATAAAAATAACTTTGATCTAAGCATGTTTTCCCATTTAATCTCCAAAATGGAAAAGGAAACCTAACATTTTACAGATATTATTAATCCTGTTTTGATGCAAAGGGATGGATTAGCAAATGACAATCTCTTTAAGATACTTTCTTTTTTCTTACTTTATGATGGAACCTGGTTTTGCTAGCATCAGTTCCCACAAAAGTTTTCCTTCCCATGTATTTATGTTTATATTCACTGAGGCAGCAGATAAGTAAAAAAATCCCTTAATAATAGGCTCCCTCTCTATATTCTTTGCAAAAAAATAACATAATGAGTCTTTTTAAGCAGGATCCTTGTGTTATCCTGTCTGAAAGCCACTGATCCTGTAATGAAGCTGGAAGGCCAGATGGAAAGAGCATGAACTGGTGGAGTGGTACATCAAATGTCATTATCTCATAAGAAACATTATCCTTCCTATTATCTATACTACTTTTGAGAATGACCTGGCCTTAAAGGTGGGGCCAAGCAGCACATCTGGACTCAAGCCCAGCTTCAAGGCTGCTGTGGCACATAAATATTAATGGAATATTGGGTACTTCTGCAGACTTGTCACCACAGGATCTGGGTATTTTCCAACACAGCCGTGTCCACTCAAGTGGGAAATCTGCTATTACTGACCATCACAAGTGAGGGACTGTGACCCAACTATTTCTAAAGGGGTGTCCACAGAACATTTAAGGGACCACAGCCTTAGCTGTGCTGGCATGATATCTGGCAGTACAGCTGAATTGCTGTGTAGAACAACTACCTTGTGACCCTCACCTCACCAAGGTGTACCCAAGCAGCCACACTCCATATACCCAAAAGTCCGTAGGGTCTAGCTGCCAGCAGATAATAGTACCGGGTTCCTTCATCAGAAGATAGACTGGGAGGTTATGAAGGTTATGACTTTTTAATGGTGGTCACAGGAACACAGAAATCACACCTACTCTGTAAAAGTAAACCTTTACAGGTAAAAGATTAAAGCAAAACTTATATTGTCTGAGTGAATACCAAAACACTTCAGGAAAATCCAGGAGTTTCAAAGCAGAATGAAACAACTAAATGAAAGCAGAGAGGAAAGGAAACATGACTGACATATGGGGCTGTAGAATCCAGTAAAATTTGTAGGGTCTAAGAACCTCTCTGAAGAAGACAATGCAACTTCTTAAGACATATTCTAACTAAGAATAAAAAGCTCCTGCCCAACCTGTGGCTTACTTATGCAATCTGCATTTACAGTACATTTACAAAGTTCTCTCTCTCGATGTTCCAAGGAACCAGCCTTTTAGTCTTGTCTCTGCAGCATGAAGCAAACAGGCTTTTTCCCCTCACTCCCAAGCCCTTTCCAGGCTTCTAAGTCACAGGTAACATAATCTGCTATCAGCTGCTATATAAATTCTAATAGATTATTATGCTGCCCACTGAACTGTTCTGTTAAAGTGGCTAATTGAAGAGACTGAAGAAAGACTGGTGACACCCCTGGAGATCCACCAGTGCAGTATGATATCCAGTATCAGCTGAACAAGAAACAGGTGTCTTAGTTTCTTATCTTCCTATTAACATACATTTTCAAGCACAAAACACATTACAGACTTACAAGGTTGAAAAGTATTGTCTTCTATTTTCAGTACAGATATGCCATACATATGCTAATGAAAAACTCAATATTTACATGAATTTTTTGTTAAATATTAATGGAAGTGAGAAGAGCTAGCACACTATAAACGTATCTTTATGTTTTTTACAAATCAAATATAGATTCCAAGAGAAAAACTCAGATCTTTAACCTAAATATCTTTCTGTTTACAGATGTAGTGAAGGCTTTCACCTTCCTCCAGTACCACGGTCAAGCTCTGAAAATAGAGAATAGAAATAATTGTGTCTGTGGTGAGGAAGCGGAAGCCTAGTCCATTTTTATGGAGTTTATTTACAGGCATAAATCCCTGACCATGCCTTTGATCACTTCTTTGCATTTATTCTAATAAAAAATATAAAATACACAGACAATTCTAGAGGGCAGGATCAGACCAAATGTCCCTAATAATTTGCATGCTGTTTTGACTGTCTGGGGGTCTTTGGTGGTGATTAAATACACCCTATTCCGACCTGGAATTCCAACCCACTGTTTGAAAATGTGAAATCCCAGTGACAGCCTGATAGTAAGGAAGCCAGAGTACTGCTTTTATTCTGGGGAAAGGAGGAAATGGTTTGCAAACTAGGTTCTTCCAGCTGCTTGATGTGCAAAGTGATAAAAATTTAAGGCGCTTTTTATTGCTTTACTTCCAGTGGCACAAGGATTGAACTAGATGTCCTTACTGGTTCTTTCTAGTTTGCTTACAGCAACTTCCCCAAAGAAGGCAAAGTGACAGGTTCCCTAGGCAATCCAAAATGAGACCTGCATATAAACAAGTTTGAGGCTTCTGACTCATGAATGATTAAGATGAGGAATATTGTGGAAGCAGTGGGGAAAAGCAACTGAGCCATTTTCTTAAAAGGAAGTAATTATATCAAAGACGTTTCTGGCCTTACAGCCAATACAACCCAACTGCTTCCTTACAAAAAAAAAAAGCTTGTGATAGCAGAGAGGTACTGAAAATGTGATCAAACAGTGTACCAAGGGTAAGTAATGGTCCTCTCTAGCCTTTTTTGTATGACCCTTCTCAAATTAGTCAAAACTACTGTGGGGAACTTCCTCAGTCAAAAATGTGTGTTACATATTACCACAGGAGAGGTGAAACAAGGTACCAGGAGGTGGCATTCATCAAAGGGTACTGCTCGTTGCCAGCCTGGATTCTGACACACAATTCACAATCGCAAGACAAGTGGAAGTTACTATTGATTTGTTCTGACTGCTTTGGAAGTGCAAGCGCTTTCTGTTTCTCTCATCTTTCACATCATTAATTATCTTGAAAGAGAGCATGATGTACAGACAAGGCTTGTTATGGAGAAAACTGTGTGACTGAACATGAGGTCACAGCGCAGAACATGACTGCAGTACCACAGGATTAGCACAGGCAGATTATTTTACCTTTATTAATGCCTCTGAAACTATAATCAGTAACAAGCATTTCTGACACTCATAGGTTCTCTTTGGTTGTAAAGAGAAAGTAACCTTTCAGGCACTTTATCATTCTTTTTACTGAATACATCCTTTGTGAAAAACCTGGATCACAAATTTTTTGATTTACACTCTTAGGCAAGAAAAAGACAAGAGTACTGAATTTCTCACTATCATAACCAATGCTGGCCAACAAGCTCACTTATGCAGGCACACACAGATCCACTAGTTAATGTTGCAGTACTGCAACAGTTTCTCACAAGTGCAACAAAAAAAGCCCTGGTAGAACATGGAGCAGGCAGGACAGGTTATAGCAAATTCTAGTTCCAGTATGAGGTATGATGGGTGGTGCACTTTAGCTGTCAGATTTGGTTAGCAGAAGCTCTCCACAGAAAAATTCAGCCTTCTGGGGAAAACAAGGTCAGTGATTCAAGATTCAGTACATTTCTTCTTATTCAGTCCCAGCCACAGCCTTGAAATGAAGTGATAAAGAAAGGCTCCTTTCAGCCTCAGTGCCCACATTTCAGAAGGACGGATCTATCTAATGCAGTATCAAATATCCAGGAGAATAAATNCCCCCCCCCCCCTCTAAACTGGAATGCTCTGAACTGTGTTGACACATGCTAGTTAAGGATGCCAGGTGTCCCCCAGAGTCTCACATTTGTTTATTCTCAGAATACTCAAGCTCCTCTCAGCACAGCTTCCCCTTTTACCTTCTGTCGCTGCTGAATGTTGCTCACTGTGTCTGGCTGAAACTCCAGCTTGTCTGTTCGGCAGAGTTTCCAGTATAAAATAATAACAATCAGGAGCACCACAGCAACTGGGACTGCCACCCCAACGATAATCCAGAGGTTGCTATTCTGTGTCTCTGAAGCGGACTCCTTCAGCTTCTCCACAGCTGTAAAGTTAAAAGGAAGACAGCAATATTATGTGGTTATGTTTTAAACCAAGGACACTTCAAGGTTATGTATTTTTATGTTCTTGTAAATGCTAGTTAAGGAATTTATCAGAAACCAGCTGCACATCACAGGAAATGTCATACCACTATAAGCCATGCTCAGGAAGCATGGGGCAGGAGATCAACTGTCCTGGCCCACCTTCTGAAGACCTGTGCTTAAAATACTAATGAAAATGGCACTTCTGCTACGTCATCCTGTAACCCAAAACTAAGCTGACTTAGTGAAATGGGTCTAAAAAAATTACTCTACTGCTGTCAAAGGTAAGATAGACCTTCCAACATTGCTGCCTGTTTCCTGCTTTAGGCAGTATCACCAGCTGCCTCCTCTCTTTAACATTCTGTTACCAAAAACAATTTGAACCTCCTACACAAGGTGTATAGCTCTGCATTGGTGATTACTTTTTTCCTTCTCTCTGTTTCATTGTCAGTGTGTGAGATCCTTTAGTCTCAAGCAGAAAATAAAACTGCTGGAAAGTTCATCAAACAAGTCATACTTGTAAAAAGGTAAACTGAAATAAATGACAAAACTTTCATTTGCTAATTTTGCATAGTGGTTAATTATGTGACTAAAAACCATAGCAATAACACATTTCTAGTCAAATTGATACACCTTCTAAAAATGATGTTTTCAAGTTAAAAAGAGTATTTCTATTTTCTGTATGTATCATTTTATTAGTAGCCATTTCAATGATGAGCCTAGAACTTAAAGGAACATAGAATTCTTATATTTTATACATCTAACAGCTCATTTCTGGCATTATGTCTTCTGTTATAAAAATAACCCTTTTTTGGTCTAGTTTCTTTCAACAGAAGCATTTAAAGATTTTTATGACTCTGTGACTCCTAGAAGAACTTTTAATGACAGGTCAAAGATAACAAGTTTCAACATGTACAATAAGCTATGATCACTTTACGAAGTTTGTTCAACATTTATAATTTTTGCAAAGAGAAATTTTTCTTGCAACTTTTTTCACTTCTGTCTAACCAGGGTGACAGTCCATTAATGAATATTAAGCAGCTGTGTATGAGCTACTGACCTATCTGTACACAACTGTGTTAATGAGGGACAAAATTTAGAAACATACAGATGGTACAATTATTACTATTTTCTTTCTTTTTGCAGAGAATTTTAAATACCAGCACATGCTTGTTCTGTTGGCAAAATACCCTGTGGTACCATGTAACTCATGCCTCCATATTGCACAGAAACGAGAAAAGGTAATTAAGCATTCATACCAATGAGGTATTTTGCAGATCCTACTTGTCTGTTCCTAAGATACCTCTAAGCTTCTTTCCTAATTGTAACACAGAATTTTCAGTAGGTATTCTGTCTCACTACTAACTAAAAATTATTTATGTACTTAGCCTCCTGAATAAAGTAATTAGATGACTTTACATGACCTATCCTATTTATTCTGATGAGAATTTAGTAAAAAAATCACATTACTTTTACATTATATTAATTAAAAGATCATATTACTTAAATATTATTGATGGACAAACTAATAAAAACAAGGTCAATCATATTCTATGGAAGAAATAAATGCCCCAACTACTCTTAGTGTACGTCTTTCACGGAAAAAATAATTCAGACAAAAAAGCAGTGATTTGTGTTAAACTACACTGCCATTACTCAGCTGAAGGAAACACCCATTTCACATCAGCGCCCTCCCATCTCACAACTGTGGGGTTTGTGCAAGCTCTTGGACAAGATAAACTGTAAAGAAACACTGGACTAGCAGGATGAGATGAAAACGGAAGGAAGGTCTTTAGTCAGCACAGCACTTTTCCAGCACAAGCACGGAGTGAACGCAGTGAGGCTGGACTTAAGGACCCTGCTGCGGCCCTAAGCTCAGCAGGGCCTTCAAGAGGCAAAACAGCTCACTGCAAGGCTGCTAGAATCCATTTCCTCAGGAGCGCCAAAGCTGCGGGCACCGCGCAGTGCCATCAGCAAAGCCAGAGACGCGCTCGCTGTTTGCCTCCGGGGCATCGGCGCGATCGGGCTCCACGGGGCTTACGCTGCGCCACGCTGCCCTCAATGCGGTAGCCGAGGATGATCGCAGCCCGCTGGATATCGACTCTGTTCATCAGGTCGGAGCACTTCAGAGCGCTCAGCCTCTCCCCATCTTGGTCCTCCACGAAATAGATCAGCTCCACGGGGTTATCAACACCGACTAAGCGTGACACATTCACAATCTGAAAAGAAATTGCAAGGCTTTTACATTTTAAGTTGTATTTGTTTGGAGCTCCCATACATTCGGTCTTACAGTTCACACTCTCTCCCCTGTTGTAAACTAAAGGAGAATTTCAAGGGAAGTGATCCCTTATAAAATACATTTCTATGGCAAACCTTTCCTCCCTCCCCTTGTATCATAACAATGTACATATCTGGTAAGTAAGAGAACTGCTTTCACTCTGAAGATGCCAACACCGTGCCACCCTGGAAGCCTCTACTGCCTTTAGCAATTGCTGGTTAGGTTAGAAGATGTGACTGCACTTTTCCCTTCTCTAAACACCTACTTAAACTTTGATTTGTTATTTATAACACACATATCTCTTTGCTCCAGTTTTTTCTAAATGTTAAGCAGCTACACAGGTGAATATCCTGTTAGCATCAAATAAAACTCTTTGCTCTGTTTCAGCTTAAGCACTTGCACAGTCACCTTCATCCTCCAAACAGCTCCCCTTGGCATCTACCTTTCTTCAGGAAGGAATGCATTTGATGCTGTGGGAAGCAATTCTTCCTACCTACATCTAAAGACATTAATAATCAAAAGAATGCATGCTATGAGGAAGCCCTGTAGATACTCTCTAACCACCAAACATCTACACAGCATATGAGAATCACATAACTTTGAATTCCTGTAAAATTACACCTTTTTATATAACAGTAACTATCCTCTGTTTAACCATTTACTATGTAGTGGTGAGCTCAAAACAAGAATTAGAACAAAAAATAGTAGGAGTTGTTCTGTCATGATTTTTTTTTTAAGAGTTTGAAGGGCTCTGGAAGGAATTGACATAAATAGAGCAGTATATTTTGCTTCCTTCAGAATTATCCTTCCGCTATAAAGTACGTATTTAATAAATTATAATCTCAGAATCTGCCCATAGGCCTAAAGTAAAGTAAACACACAAATGTTTGCATGTCTGAGGCTTACAAAAGCAAATCTTTGTATTGTTTTCTTTCCTAGTTTCCAACTAAACAAATCATGCTAAAGGAAATAAGTACAATTTCTAGCTCAACAGGAATGATGTTCTGGTTTTGGGGAACAGCAACTCCACATGTCCTAAAAAGAGAAAGCACAATTGTCATAAAAGTCTTCTAGGACAAATCAACTGAAAGCAAAGAAGAATGTTCAGTGTCAGCCACATTTGATGCAACAAACGGAATATCTACAAATAGAGCAGAAAAATGTGCAGATCTCTGAAACACAACAAGAGCTGCTAAGAGGATCCATTAAATGATGCTGCTGCTCACCTGAACACCATTCCCTCTTCTACCAGCTAAGGGAAAACAATCCCTGACTGAAGGTAACAAAAGAGCATCACTCATACCTGGCAGCTGTAAAGCTAAATCTCGCTGCATGGACCTCAAATATACAATTAGTTAACAAATGCCCAGAGTTTTATATTGTGTCTGCTTCAGGTGGGTTGCCACAGCCTGGTCTCAGTGCACAGAGCAGCAGAGTGTACAGACTGTATCTGCTTCCAGCACAGAGGAAACCTTCCCAAATAGCACTTAACTCACATGCAGGGTGAGGGAGTTGAAAGGCCAGGTTGGACTGAAAATCAATGGTTTCTTCGTTTTAATTTTATGAAGCCCCTCTGTGCATAGCAAAGCCACAGAATCAGAGAAAATTACAAAATTCTTAAACTGAACTGTCATATATTTTATGGCCTGTGAAGAATACAAGGAGTATAATCACGTGTGTTACACACATCAGGTAATGGTCCCAAGTTGACTGAATGGGTTAACAAAGGAACTTCTCCACAGCTGCCTTTAGAAAAGGCAGAGACGGTAAGGAGGACAAGAGATCAGTGCAAGCTGCCACAATTGAAACTGTACAAATTTTAACACAGAATTAAAAACAACAGCATATAGCTCCCTATGCCAAGGAACAGGGATGAGTGAGAACAGTGAGAGTGGAGATAGGAAGAAGTAGTGGCTGGAAGTATTTCAGTACAGTATAGAGAACATGTGAACAAGCACATAAAAGTTCAGTGGAGGTGCAGGCTAGTGCTGATGAACTAAGCTCACTATTTTAAGCTAAGTTTTATCTGAAGTAATTCATTCTGAATACACAATATTTTATAACTGCTCACACCATACAGAGAGAGAAGCTTCACGGAGAGAAACTGCAGACAAAATTTCAAAACCACGGGGAGATGGTTATGGATTTCTATTCTGGGAAAGCTGATGACTAGCAGGGGTAGTCTGGAAGGAAATGCAAGACAATTAGACTTGTACATAAACAGAATACCTGGTACAATATCAGTACCTCCATTTTCATCTCTGTCACACTGATTCACTAAATTTTACTTACTGATATTTGTAACTAGCCTCTGAGTTTGCTGAAACACAGGAAATGACACACTGGGTCTGAACTGTTTTAAATCTGGTCATGGAATTGAGGTACATAGTCACTGTGCCTGTTTTTTTATAGAGTTTCTGTATTCTAAGTTTCGTGACACATGGTTCCAAATTATATTCTTTATGCAGCTTTGGACTGGTTTAGTCTCTGTCCTTGAGAATGCTAAGAATGCAAGCAGAGACAAACACTATTTGCCAGGCACCTAGCAAAGCAGCCCACATGTAAGGAAGCATTTAAGCATTTTACATTTATACTTTGGCAGTGAGGGATGACATAGGGAAGGAGGAGATAGAAGAATTTTAAATGCAGGAGGCAAAAAGTGGGGGGAGGAGAAAAAGAAAAAAGAAGAAAAGACTAATTCAGCTTCTGTGTACATAAATGATACCATCTTTGTTGATACTAGATGTGCATTTAACCTCCACATAGGAAAGGCTTAACTGTGTTCAGGTGTCAGTAAATTTAATTTAAAAAGTGTTTTCAAGTGAATATCATAGGTCAGTGAACAGAGTTGCCTTGGTAACAAAATCTAGTTCGTCATTTCAAGCACAGAAATACAAGTGGTGGGGAAGCTTGCAAGGCATTCTCAGAGTCCCAGCCAGCCAGTGGGATGTCCTGGTCAGCAATCCCCACAGGAGCAAGGAACCCCTGGGTGGACTGTTTCGGGGTCTCGAAGGCATGAGCACTACTTAGAAACTAGCAGATATGCACACACAATCTCCAGTGCTCGTGCATGAGGATTATTGTCCTTTCTTTCCTTCCTTCATCACATTGGGAAGAAAATAATCAAAAAAGATCCTCTTTCTGTCCTACTAAAAGCAGGATTTTAGTGTCTGGGCAATTAATTCATGCTGTACTGTGATCAGCACACAGAGATATGAACAGGCTGTGAGCAACCTGACAAGAGGAGCCAGTTGCAGCCTGGGACAGCTACTGGAGGGGCCAAAAGCCTTAGAGGTAAAGGTGAAGCAGCAGTAGTGCCCAAAGGTTTTATTTATAAACCAAAATCTCACTGCAAGAGTGGCTTTCCTCCGAGAAAGAGGAGAGACACATAAGCTGTCAGCAGAAAAAACAAGAGAATGCATTTTTGCATTTTGCCTTAACGAAGAGCTCAGTTCAGTCATTACATTCTCTCATAAGCTGCTACTCCTTACACACACTACAACTAAAATGCTGCCTAACATGTTCTTTAAATCAGACATTCCTCTTTGTTTAATTTACTAGTATTATCTTTTCACTTTCTACTAGCTTCAAAGGACCAAGCATGTTGAAGGAAAATTAGTTTTTTTTATTAGCTGCTGGTGTATTTTTGAACTACAGTTAAGCCATTTAATTCCTAAAAAATGTAATGAGAATTATTAAACTATTGACAAAATATAGCACAGGTCCCTGCAGATGCAATGCAAACCACAATAAGCATGAGCCTTCAAATTTGCAACAGAAGATGCCATATTGAAAATACGTCTGACTTACTCTGTGAAACATTAATACAACGCCACACCAAAATCAGTGGAACTATCAGAAGTACAACAACCAGGTGTGAGGCTTCAGAGGGGGTTCTGTATATAATGGTTACAGGCTTTTTCTCATTTTGGTGGAGTTCCACCTGTTAACAGCACAGACAGTCAAACAGGAGGGGAAAGCCTGCTATTGGGTACCCTCCAAAGCTCTTCTTCAGAGTGTCTAGGTTTAAAGCATAATTTTTAACATCCTTAGGTACTAACACATGCCTTTAGAAATGAAATCTAAACCTCACAAGGTATCACTTCTATTTCCTGAGCATGTGAAAGGAAACTAATATGCCTGCAGTAACATTCACAAATAATTGCTTCACCTCTTGACCTGCAGTCTTGATTTTCCACAGAGCTTCGAAATGTCACATTTCAATACACTATAAATATATTTCACCTCAGGAAAAACTCTGGTCTATAGGGTCACAACGCAAGTGAAATGTGAGTCTAGTCTTTAATGGATATATATACATGTTCTGTTACTAAAACTATGCAATACTTTTGGTGCTGGCAGCTTTTGTTCTATTTTCACTTCATTGTGCTCTACTATCATAGCAGTCACTGACTTGTGTGTGAGAAATATATATGGGAAAATCTGAATATAAAGCACAAAAAACATTATTAGCTCTCCCAGAAGACACAAAACCACTTCAAACAGAGCTTAGAAACTTGGCTATGAGGAACAGAATTAACAGTGGTAAAAGGTTTATAACAGATGCCTATGGACAAGACCCTCAGCTAAGAGGAGAATACCTTTGAAGGAAATGATCCTTCAGTCTGGAGCCCACTACCAGGTGCATCAGTCCAGCAGCACACAACAGCCTCTCAGGCTGTCTCGCCTGCCACACGCCTGAACACCCTGCCAGGGAAGCTACTAAGGTGCTGTGGCACCTGCAGGTACCTGCTGTTCTCCTCCAGGAAAGCAGGACACCCAGCACACACACCTTGCTGCAAGGTATCTCTTCAGCCTCCCTTCTTCCACATCTCCTTTATTACAGTTCTAACCCTACTTGAAAGGGTGGGCTGGGAGCACCTGGAGAAGCCCGGTGATGGTGAGATGTGCCAACTCTAATGAATAGAATCCTCCTCTGCCCAAAGACAGCAGTTGGCAGACTCTTTGCACTAATTAAGTGGCTTAAATGAGCAGCACTGCTGTCTGGAACATGAGCTGCAGACCTCATCTTGTGTCCCAGTATGTAATATAAAGTCAAAAGAAAAATGCTGTATTTTCACTCTCAAAATCCTACTCCTCATCTAAAAAGGATGTGCCCATAATTTTGTGGATGAAAAAATAAATTACCTGAGCTTTACTGTGCAAAGCCATAAAACCGTAATCCAAACATACACGTTTTATAGGCTGTGGTATCTTCGCTAGCAACATAAGGAATATTTGTTTAATTTATATGCAAAGGGAGGACAAAGGCATAACGAACAAAGTGCAATAAGAGGTACTGGGAAGAGGAGATCTGAAGCAGACACCTATTTGCAGCAATTCAAAGCTGTACAGAAGAAAAATAAAATAAAATCTCTATTACTGAAACAGATGTTTCTGAGACAGGAAAGCAGAAGTAAGAATATCCCAACATCTGGAAATTTAAGTGGTAGCAAAAACTGTAGGATTAAATTAAATAAAGACAATAGGTCTGAAATGTAAAAAGGGCATCTGGGAGGTAAACCAACTGTCAATGAATTAGCTGGAAAAGGTAATTTTTAAGAAGATGAGCCATTAAAAAGGTACTTTGGCTTTCAGATTGTTGAACTGACTAGAAAGAACATATCAGTATTTAAAACTTCAAATACCCAAGTCTTCTTGGACTTTATGCGAATAAATCCACCTGTGACTCTAAAACACTAAAGCAGCACTGGAATCCAGATAACAGAAGTACTATGTGCGCAAAATTTGGCATGATTAATCATTTTTACCCAAAATCCAACCCTGTGACCAGAAGTACTGTGACGAATAAGAAGTTAAGGGGTAGAATCTACTACTCTATAGCTGCACCAAGCCACACACAATTCTACCTTGTATTTCTACAACACTGCCAAACCATCACAGAGAGCTGTGAAGTAGCTGTCCCAGGAGATTAATTTTTTTCAGATGACCATCCTATCTCCTTTTGCTAGGCACCTCATGCAAGCCAAGCAAGATAGAGCATTTTTAAAGTAAGATGTTGGTAAAATAATTTTCAGTGTTGTTTCTAAGAAGCCATCAGAAATTTTTAGTAGGCACTAAATCAGTTATTTGCATGTGTTATGTTTAGCTTAAAAGACATGGGATGCTTAAAAGAAGAACCATATTTTAGGTGCAAAACACAAGTATCACCAACTAGCTAAAGGCGACACATGCTTTTGAGCTATACTTCTCAACTCAAAATCGGAACACTTCATTAACACTAATGGTTAACTCATTCAGTAGTTTATCATCCTTTATTTTTCATCTTCTGATTTTGAGCTCTTAATACCTGCACAATGTTGCTGCCTGCAAAACTGGCCCGTCTCCATATCCGCCCTCTGACCAAGGCCTCGTTTAACAGGTGAGCGAGTTTCCGCTCCATCTCAGCCCGGAACACTTCCTCCTGAATTCGCTGGTCGACGACACCCAGGAGAACTGCATCACACAGAAGGCAACCCAAGAAAACAAATTCATTAGTAAAGCTTTTCAGGTTCTTCTCCACAGGTTCTAATTTCAATTACAAGCTTTGAGTCACCCTGTGACAGCTCAAGGGACAATTTGAGAGCACCTGTATTTGAATGGGAATTCTGACCTGTTCAGCTGGAGGTTACATGGTGGAAAAGGGAGACATTTGGGGGAAAAAGTCAAAAGAAGTAAATTGGGGGGAAAAAAAATTCAGGCAGAGGATTTTTTTGGAACCTTAACCAGGCTAGACAGATCCAGGATAATAAGGAAACTATTTCAATTCTAAAAATGCATAAAATCATGAGCATTCATGAATTTTTAAAAACTACTAAAAGAGAAAACTTAGTCCAAATCAACTGCTTAAACTAACTGCAGTCAGAGGTGTTGTGTTCAGAAGTGATACATAGATGGGGAGGGCAGGGGCTCAGAATCATGGAGAAAAAGTAGAACGGCAGCACAGGAATGAAGCTGCGTATTCAAGTGCAACTTCCCCTGATAAGATTAACACACCGATTTTTTTGTGCCAATCACAGCACAAAAAAAAAATGGTCTGCAGCCCTGCTCACTTGGCAACCAGGTACCCTGGGCCACTGGGGCAGCTAATGCTGAGAGGAATCCCTGAAGGAAAACGAAAAAAAGGGTGGACATTTACTAGCAAGATGGCATCCAGTTAAGAGAATTCAGTGGAGTGAATGAGGCAACAGTCATTCAAATGATCCAACTGCACAATCCTCCAGGACAGCAAACCAACTCACTGCTGACCACATCTAATAAATTCAGTTTTAATTCTCCTCCATTAAAAATGTTTGCAATTCTTAGAAGCCGTTTTTTCTGTGTTTCCACATCTATTTTTTTTAAGTGTGGTGCTTAATAAACAGTCACCAATTAGATAAAAATCAATTAAATAAATTTTTTTAAATTTTTTAACCAAATATGTTAAAGCCGCTTTTTCAATTTGAAGCTTTTCACTGCAGATGTCAAAAAAAGGAAACATTTTCATGATTTCTCACTGATATCAACAGTATCTATCTTCTAAATTCAATCACAGACTAAGTATCTCAGAATTAAATAGCAAAACAGACAATGACCTAAGGCTATTATATACACCAAGCAGAAAACTGCTCTTGCCTGTGTATTGGATTTCAGTATCAATAAATTATGTTTAATAGCATGAATTGTATTCTACACAGAGTGAGAACACTGCATATCCCAGCTTTTTATGACTATTGGGATACATGCACATATATCTGGGTAATTTGATATTAAAAATCTTTACATGCATAGATTCTAGCATTTTCTCATGTCTTGATTCATTACCCTTACAATACAAAACATTGACTGAAAGCACTGACCCAAAGTCTACTAGCTCTTCCCAGAATCCTGCAAGANCACTCTTTAGTTCTTGAATCCAGGAAGTTTATCAAAACCCAAGGGAAAGTGATTGCAGAGCTGTAAGAATCCTTTTTTTACTGCAGGAGCTAAGGGAATTCTCAGCAGCAATGGACAAACCTAAGGCTGAGCAAGGGAGGGAGCAGGTGTAGCCAAAAAAGCCAACATAAATCTCTAAGGAAGGATGCCACTGGTTAAAAGACACACATAGGAGCTTCTCCTACATTATTGAGCATTATCTGAAATTCTAAATTTTTCTGCTCTGAAACAAACCGTGTGGGCTTCAGAAACTAAGGTGCAATTTGGTATCCTGCATAAAGAGTAAAGTGGTGACTGGTTGGAGGAGACAGGGAAAACTGGAAAAAAATAGTAGGTCTATACAGCAGGTGAACTATAGGTGATAAAAGTTGTTAGGAAGACGAGAGTGTATCCAGTGGGGCACCTGCACCCAGAGAACAAGTTTGGGAGGCAAAGCCTCCTCACCAGCTGGGCTTAAAAGCAGCAGGTCAGACCTACACCAGGCAGGCAACCTCAACAGCCTTTGAGCACCTAAACATGACAGCTCAACCACATCTATAAATTACAGAATAAAACATTCAGAAGACTTTGGTGGGAGGGATCTTCTGTGAATGAATCAGAAGAGATCAATGAAACGTGATGAAACTCTTTCATGTACTCAGAATTAATCTATTTTCACTCTGGTTTATTCTGGGCATGTTTTGGTAGAAAGTGTCACACAAATAAAATCTTAATTTTCACTTAAAATAGATACCTAAAAATCAATGTGGCATATTGACAACATGCAGCGTAGACACTTTATGCCTGACAGTTGGAATTGCTTCACTAAGAATGAAGTGAATTATAGACAAAAAGTGCTTTGTGTGCATTATCAAGGAATTTCAGTAGTTAATTCTAGACCAGGGATTTATATTTCCCAGATATTCCAGGTCACTGGGCCTTTGGTTTTAGAATTTATTCATCTCAGACATCTTATTACCTCATAAAAATGCAGCACCCCTAAGCTATCGATATTTATGCAGGCTAGTTATCCCAGTAACAAAACTAATTGCACTTTTACTTACTCACAGAGAACGTACGTACCTGTTCTCACCCAGGAAGATTTCATCAGCTGGGATACATTAAGCTTAGGATAATGAAAGGCTGAAGGAAAAACAGAATGGAGGAAAAACATCCGTAAGAACAGTATTCTGAACAACGTACACAAAACCAGAAGCCACTACATAATTTATACTGTCAGCAAGCATCTTATTTACACAGATGCATTACTGCTCCTGAGGCAATGCAGACACAGTGGCAAGGGAAGTGCTCTGAACGTACACTGCTGAGTTTGTCTCTAACAAAAAAAAGCTAACTGAAACAGTCAGATTCATTACGAGAAAATCTTCAAGCTGCTGCACAGAGGTCACTGCTCCCAGGAATTTAAAAGCTCACTGTCTGAATTGTGACTCTTACTGAGCTAGCTGCAGGATCAGACTCTTGCTCAAAGGGCAGTGAGGCAACGCGTGAGTGTCTCTGGATGAAAGTAAGACCTTCTCTGAGGCACAAACTACAAGGAAACAATAAACGTAAAAATGTAAAGCAGAGAACTAAACACTTACGATTTGTGTTCCAGGCTTGTGCAGGGAGAGGCATTTTAAAAAACACCATCTTGGTTAATTACTTTTTTTTACAAAACCCACAAATAACTTCACGTCGAAACACAACTGTAGACAAATTTCATGGTTCTTCCATTTGGCTTGGTGGCTCCAAGCTTTCTTAATTTCTAAATATTTAAAAAAAATGCTCTGGTCCAGAGGGAAATCCTCACCCCAGTAAGGAAAACAGTCTATTTCTACCGACTTCAGTATAGATAAGATTTTTCCCAAGGTTTCCACTGGAGAGCAGTAAAGACATGTTGGGAAAGAAGTGAAGATGGGGGCTGGGCCAACAGTTTCCTCAAGGGAAATCTTAAGCTTCACTATGGCAATAAGGAAAAAGAATGGTCTTAACTTTCTCAAAATATTTAATCCAGATGCAGTTTGCTAAGCATTATACAAAGGTTAATTTTTAAACCATTTCACGAACAGAAAGAATGCAGCACATAACAATTAAATGACCTGGCCCATGCTGGATCAATTTAGAATAAAGAT
>WAAG01039875.1:0-79105 GCA_013390105.1 Tichodroma muraria | reverse complement strand
AGCCCAACCCAACCCAACCCAACACAACCCAACCCGTCCCTGGCCCTCTAGGCTCAGGTTCAAATTCATTTCCAGTTCCTGCCTTGGCTCTGCCTCATCCCCCTGGCTCTGCCAGAGCATCTGTGCTGCTGCTGGAGCTGCTCCATCTGCTCTCTGCCGTGCAGGTACGGGGTGGGGGTTCTGCTGTGTGCCCATCCCTGCCCTCCTGCCAGCCTTGCCCCCGGAGCTGGCCTGGGAGGGGTAGAGGTGCTGCCTCCTGGGAGCTCCTGGAGGAGTTTTTGTGGGTTTGCAGGTGTTTTGTTCTGCAGTTTGTATGGTCCTTTGGCATCTGAGGGTTGCTGCAGTGTTTGTTTCCTTGTTGAAAACCGCTCTAAAGAACTGTTTTGGAAAGGAATGGATTTGGGGCATAGCTGATGGATGTTAATGCCAACCCGTGCCAGCGTCAGTTCACGGTTACGTGTTAGAGTAACAGCGGAGTTGCTCCAGTTGGCATTGCTTGTTGTTCCTGGTGGATTGCAGTAATCCTGGAGAGGGGCAGTGAGGGCAGATGAGGATGGTAATGTTTGAGCTGCTTTCAATTAATCTACTTACAAGTGTGAGTTAACTTCCTGAATCACAGGCAGTTAATATTTTTCACTGGCCTTCACTTTGACTTTGTTTTATGTTGCTCACTGCTGAGGTTTCAGAAGGGGAATAGAAATGTTACTCTTGCACTGAAGAGTAGTGAGATAGCTGTGGAATTTTACTTGTTAATCAAAACTGAAAATCTTCCATGCAAGTTCATCGAAGTGACTGAAGAGCATGTAGCTAAAATTCTGCAATTTGTAATTATTCTGTTCATACACTAGATTTTATCTGCTTGTAGAAACCTCGTGCTTCACTGATGTTTGATCCAACCATTAATGACTACGTTAAAAATGAGCTTATGACAAGTACCTGACTTTATTTTTGTTTTGGGGTGTGTTGAAATTATAGACTTTTGAAAGCAAGACCAAAATCCCCATGAGTGAGATTAAAATGGAGTAGAAAGATTGACTTCTTTGAATAGATGTTGTCCTTCTTGATTTTTATTTTTAATTGATTGCTCTCATTTTCCCCTGGAGCTGCAACGATTTATTTTTTCCTTCATGATATAACTCTGTCACATACATGTAGCAAAGCAAAATGATAACTGATGTGTATTATCTGATTCCTTGTGGAGAAATTCTGCACAGACACCGTAATGCAAAAAAATAAAGCAACACTAATTGAGAGATACATCTTAAATTAGACAAGTTCTTTTCTTAATTCTTAACAATTACTAAGCATTTTTATGAGCCAGATACCATTCCTTGCTTTCCACAGTAAGTTTTGTAATTAACAGTGGAAATAAGTAGCTTCAGGCAAGATCTTTGTGTTTGTGTGTGTATATATATATATATATATATGAGATAGTTTCTCACTTTCTGCGAAGTCATTTATCAGAGTTGCATATTTTTGCTTTGGCAGGACCTTTATTGCCTTCTATAAAGTTTTTAATATTTTGAGCATAGCAGTAACTTTTTTCAATTGTTTGTGAGCTCATCTCATTTACACTTTACTTGTTAACTGTAAGTAGCATTGCTGGAGAAAATAAAATGGACATTTCAGAATGGGAGTGCATGTGAAGCTGTATCATCTGGCTTTTTGAAGATAATAAAAATGAAAATAACTAAATGATAAAGAACAAAATTAATGATAGTGATAGCTGATCTTATGTAGTGGAGTGTTCCTCTCCTAAAAACTTTCAATGGAGACAACAGTTACAAATTGTTTTGGAAAGCAAAGTCAGACTTTAAAGTGTACAAGAGGCAGCTCCATGGTCATTATACTCACTGAACAAGCATGCAGGCAAACATCACAAAATTCAACATTTCAAAACGTTTCAGAAGATGCAAGAATGTGTTTGAAAGGCACCCAGTTCTATCAGACAAATAGCTCTAGATGAAGACTCCAGCTGGGAACAAATTAAGATTTGGCCTGGAATGTGGCTGGTGGTTTTGGTTTAATCTAGTACTGAGCATTAAATATCAATGGATTTGCTTCATCAGAAAAGCCGGGGTGGGATACTTCCTGTGGATTCCATCACAAAATAACCCTTGGGATGCTGTTACTGTACAGTGTGTGATGGGAGATGACTGAAAATGCAGCAAATGCAAATGTGGCACATACTGACAAAGGCAAGAGGCCCTGGCACCAGAAGAACTAATCTTTCACTGCAATTTATAGTAATTATAGTTTTTTAATTTTCATTGTGTGGAATTTTCAGAACTCTTCAGACTCAATCAAGATTAAAATGCAAACCAGGGCATGTTTCTCCATTATTTTTATCACCAGTGGACTTTGCTCAGTGAGCAGTTTGTTACAAGATATTCTGTACATGAGTGTGTAGCAGTTAAACATTATGGGCTGCCCCCCACCCTCAGTGTGGGATATTTTGGTGTGAAAGCAGTTCCACTGTTTGGTTTTGTATCCAAATGAAAGACAGCAGTCCCTTGATGTTGTAGTGCACAGAGCTGTGCGCTAATGAAGATTTTTTTTTTATCCCCCACTGCTACTTTATCAACGAAACTATTGTACAATATGTTTGAGTAATGAATATAACATAATAAATGTTGTTACATTTTCTATTTTGTCGCCAGAAGATGCATCTCGTGGGAGAGGTTAAATCTAACAATATGATCACTTGGTGGCTTAAGCACTCCACTGAATCAAGGCCTTCTTCATTCTAATTAGAGCTTCAAAATAGTCCCTGTGTAAGGATGCAGTAGAAACCTGCAGGATTTCAAATGGGCAACCAGCAGGAATTCCTGACAAGTGTTCAGAAAATGTCTTACAGCTGCTTTAAGAGATGAGGGGAATCTTTGTGTTCAAGACCAGTTATTTCACTGAAATTAAGTTCATATTTAGAAAGAAATCCCTGTCAAAAAACTCCAAACCTTTCATATCATCTCTCTTTTTCATAACCAAAACATCATTTTTTGTTGCTTTTCTTATACTTGCATATATAAAAATCGGGGTGGTTTTTTTCTTGTTTTTTGATTTGTTTTTTTTTCCCTTTTGGAAAATATGCTGTTTAAATTGGCAAAATGCCAAACATAGCTGATTATCAAAATTAATTAACTTCATATCCTTTGATCTTCAAAAACACCTCTTCAAGATTGAAAGAAAGAAAATATTTGTTATTACTTTACCCTAAAATATTTTTAAAAATACGATTCTACAAATGCTGACCTGTGCATCTTTAGTGGGTGTGCTTCACTGTAAGAGAACTTTAGTTTATCTCTTATTTTAGGTATAGTTAGTATATAGTTCTTGAAATCAGTATTGGTCTTCCACTGTTCTTAAACTTTCATCCTGTTGGGAGTGAGGATTTGTTCCCTGTTGTTTTATTTCCTTTCTGTCCTGTCATTGCTGAGGAGGTGCTGGGAATGTGGGACACACACACAGGTGATCTGACTGTCCAGCTATTTGCAGGATACTTTTCCTGACTCCTACTACTGTTTGTGAAATAAGGGATGAAAGACATCTTTTAAAAAAGGTTCAGAACACTGAAAAATCAGTGTTCAAATCACAGAGCCTTTGGGACATGCTTAGGGCAGATGGCAATTTGCCACCAAAGCACTCAAACTTTTTGAGTTACTTTATCACTGTTGAACAGGTCACAGACAAAATTCTATTTGATTTCTGGTTATTCTTCTATTATATTAAATGGGCCAAGCTTAAGTGAGGTTTACCCTGGAGAACAGTAGAAATAATGATGCCTTGCTGGAAATACTGGAATAAGGAATCTGTTGGCTTTTGAAACTTTTTAGTAAGAATCTCTTGGCACACGATAGTAGTTTAGAGAAAAGAGCTATATCCCATTTTCTGTGTGTAAAATCTGCAATCCCTTTTTTCTTTTGAGGAAAACATTCATTACATAGTTGAGAACCCTGGAACTTCCTCACATGCACTACAGAAGCCATTAATTGAGGGTACCTATTACCCACCTTGGTTCTAGGTCCTCCAATTCCTGCATCAGCCTGGGTGCCCAGGCTGGGCCCCAGAGCTGATTTTTGCTGTTCCATTCAAACTGATATGCCTGGTTTGGGAAAGAATCTGTGAAATGCAGCAGCTTTGTGTAGACACACAGTCACTTACATCCTGTAGTTAGTAGGGATGTTTGGATCCCAGAAGGAAGCAGATGCAAATGGAGCTTATAATAACTTTATTTATGCCTACTTTTTGATGGTGGGTCCTGGACAGTGTCAAACAGTAGGAGATTATCCTGAATAGACTTTTTATTTCCACCAGTACTCGTTCTTCCAGAAGTTCTAGTGAGCATATGCATTAAGTATTTTTAAGTTTTGAGCAGTAATATGGGAAAGGATAATCTTACATACTGCCTCACCACCATGCATGAGAGTTTTGATCAGTAGCTGCTCAAATGTCTTAGTGGTTTTAGTCTTTTTCTTTTTAAAGAAAGAAGACCCAAATGCACAAAAAAGGCTCCTTAATTCCCTAATACCTAGTTCCGATTCTATAGCAAGGTTGAGTTTTCTGGCTTTAAAATTCATTGTCCTTATAATGGACCTACTTAACATAAATGTCTTGAATCTCTTCTGGCACTGGATGAAGAGCATCCTCCCAACAATTCAGCTGCACATTTCCCCTGCAGATGGGGGAAGGGGGTTGCCTTGTCCTTGTTTTTAGCAGTGAATGACAAATCTGCCTGATCCCTCGTTGTTGTGCCATTGGTTAGCGCCAGAAGAATACCTAATCTTGAATTAAGAAATAGTATTTCTAGAAAATATCTAGTAAATATTGAGTTCCACATGTGTAATTTGCAAAAGCCAATATAATCTGAGTAGGAGCTACCTAAAATAGACACTCTGAAATGCCAAGGGGAGGGAAGCTCAAGGGGTCACCTGGGCCAACTCTTAGCTGATGACTATGGGTAATTACGCTGAACAAAACAGTTTGAACAAGTCCCTTCAAGAAAAACTTGAAAATCCAGTCAATTTATTCCTGGAGAATGACCTAAGTGTGAAAGAACTGAGTCAAAACACGTCCTTAAATGAGTCTGATAGAAGAAGTGAAAATAGATCCCCTCTTTCCTGAGTGTCTTCAAGGGGCTGTTGAACAGACAGAGACACATGCTGGCCAAACAGCTCCCAAATGTTTCCTTCCTCTTGCGCTGCTTATCTATATAAAACTCTATTTCTCCAGTCAAATTTTTATTTTCTGAGATTATTTGACAAAATGGGCCTTGCAAGGGAGGAAACCGTGGTTTAAGAGTTTTCTTGTGCCTAGGAGTGGACCTGAGCTTAGACCAGATGAGAGATTGTGAGACTTCTCAAGCGGCAGAGCTGCTGGATTGCCTGACAGCGCTCACTGGAGGTTCCAGGGCCTGAAGCGGTTCCTGTGTTAAACTTCTGGAATTTGTGCACGTGGCGTGCTGGGAGGGACCCTGGGGACATGGTGAAATAGCAGTGGAGCTCTGCAAGAGTTGTGTGGCTGCTTGGGCATCTTTGCCATGGGCTGGGGGTCGCTTCTGGGAGGACCAAGGGGCTTGAAATGGAGGCTGCAGAGACTTTCTTCGGTGTTTTTGTTGAAGATTTGCACTTGCTCAGGTCAAATAGAATAGACGGATCTGCTCAGCAGACCACCTCCTTTTCTGGGGCAGGGGGCCATGTGCTCTTTTCTGCTTTGGTTGATTTTTTTGTGGCTGGCGTTTGTTTCTGCCTTTGAGGCTGGATTAACTGGACATCTGGTGCTGGAGATTTTCTCCTCTCCGTTAAAGAGACACGAGTTGCTTCCGTGCCAGTCTTCTGATGTCTGTCCAGGAGATTCTGCAGGCACTGAGACGTGCTGAGTTGTGAGTTTAATTATCCTGGCAGGTTGTTAGAGACAAAACAAAAGATGGGAATTGCCACTCTGATAACAGAAGCCTGTACAGAAAATTCCCGAAGGAATACATAAAAATGTAAACTGCTTAGTAATATGGCACTTTTTCTGCTCAGGAGCTGCCTAAATGAGTTCTGCATGTTTCTGGAAATTCCAGAGTTGGGATTGTGTTTACTTTTAATGCTTAATAGACACTATAAAACAACTGTTTATGGGGTGAAAATAAAGCATTCCCATTTCTTGATATTTTCTGTCTGAAAAGCAGGGGATTGTTAACTGATGCCAGTCAAATTTGGCATTGGATTCTATTGAGTTTGATGCAGTTATTGCCAAAATATGTTTCATTTTATACGTTAAATATTAGTGTACATTTAAATAACCTAGTGTATAAAATATAAATCATGTTATTGTCTGTAATTAACCCTGCATAGCTACCCTGCCAAAGTTAAAGCAAGTTTTGGAGGACTTCAAGACTGTCCAAAACTGCAAATGATTGAATTTAGAAGAACCTTTTTTTTTATTTCTTCTTCTTTTTTTTTTTTAATCTTTGTTTTCCAAGATTAAGTAACTTGCTGTGCATTCATTCAAAATGTCCATGTCTTTTATGGCATTGGGCTGTCCATTAGAGGGACCCATTTGATACCACAAAGGAGATGCTGCAGTTCAGCCCCCGGCAGCAGCACACTCTGCTTTCAGCTTGCCTCTCACATCTTGTGCAGTTCAGCATTGGCTGGACTGGCTGAGGAACCAACTTCACACAGATGTAAAACCACGGGTAAAGACAAACTGCTTTTGTTAGTCCTGCATTTCGTTCAGAGCAGAATTACTCTACCAGGAAGACATAGTATGATGAATGTATTTACTGTGAAATGCTGGCAAAAGCACTGGCAAAGCACATTTGAAGTCTGATGGATAATGATGTAAAAAGTAAAATGAGTAAAATGTCATGGTTTCTTCCACATTCATTACAGGTATCCCGGACAGCCCTAGATTTAGAAACAAAATTATAGGTTCTGAAACAAGGTCTTGATATTCTCATGGCTTATGGAGATATTGGATGACAGTGGGTAAAATCCAGAAAGACAGACAGAATGTTAGGAAATTGATAGAGAGTGGAAAATAAAGAACATGATTATCTCCTTTATGGGCATCTCATATTGTCTATTGATTTGGTCTTTGTCTCGGGGTGTAGTAGAATTGTACAAGATGTAGAAAAGGATGCTGCATGATAATCAGCAGGATGGAACTGTTGTTTTTAAGTAACTCATGCTAGGAGCTTTTAGGCTGAGGAAAAGAAAACAAAGAGCAAGTATGAATTAGCTGGAGAAAGAACAGGAGGGAGTTGTCTCTTCCATATGAGAATTAAGAGCTATCAAACTCAGCAAGTGGTTGGCTCAGTATGATTAAAGCAAACAGTTCCTCACACAGCAGGAAGTTAAGCTGTGGAAGTTGTTGATCCAATGCATTGTGTGTAGATAATAAAATCTATGTGGGTTCAGAAGCAATTGGACAAGGAGGTAACAAATTCAAATCATTAAGGCTTCCTGTATTAAAAAAAATTCTTCTCTTCAAGAGGTTCTTGACCCCTGAATCTTTGGATTGTAGAACATTGCCACAGAACACTGTGTACACTCTATCCCTGGGTACTCGTCATGTTCTCACAAGCTTCCTCAGTCATCTGCTGATGGCAGCTGCTGGAGTATTGAACTGGAGGGATCTTTGGTTTGACCTTGCACTTCTGTTCTTACAAGTTAGATGACTTACATGTATCTAGTATAAAAAAGATAAATAATAAACTTTTAGAAATGTGAAAGGGAAAAGGGCTTACTTCCAAGTATAAATATAAATTAGTAACTGAAATCACAATACATCTTATGATTCCTTGTCTCTGACTTCTTGGAAAAAAGGAAAGCTGGGGTGCCACATTAGATTAACTGGCAGCACTGGCCTCACTTAAACTGTTTTGTTTCTTCTGACAGAACCTGAGAGCTAACTCTGTGATCACTTCTAATCTAGAGAAACCAACAAATCAGGGAGTACAGATAATGTAACACATTTAACAAGTGCTTTATTTACACATATGGAATTGTGGTGTATCATGGGCAAGTGGTACCAAGGTCTCTGAAGAGGAACATGATCTATTTCACTCAGACTTACAGATATGTGTGTCTTACAAGTCCGTCTTTTTGATTAACAAAGATGTTGAGCTCTTGTATAAAATTAGAGTTTACAGTTGTCAGACCTGTGAAAGAGATGATTTTTCTCTATGGAACAGTTCTGAATATAACAATGTCTGTAGCACTGTTTAGCATTTAATTGTATATTCAGCACTTTCTTGGGAAGAGAAAGATTTCTTGCTGTCTCCAGAGATATTCAAAAGGTTTTCTCTCCCCATTCTTCAAAAGACCTTTAGACTGTTATATTTGCCTTTCTATGCAGAAACAGCAAAGCAGTCAAAGTTGAAGCAGAGTTTTGAAGAGATGGGAGAAGGGGGTGAACTTTATGGTGCATTTTGTTTGTGTCCCCCTGACAAACAGCATGTAAACTTCAGGGTTTGAGGCCCCAGGGACCAGCAGCAGCTCCTGGGATGCCTGTGAGAGGCTCCCTGGAACAGAGGCTGGGCAGTGTTAAAGGAATGGAGCAGGGATTTATTAAAAGGCCTCAAAGGATTCACCTCGGGCAGTGCAAGAGCCCGGCCAGGCTCCACCCAGGATGGACCCCAGGTCATGAGTTTTCACCCTTTTATCAGTTTTGGTCATTTCCACACTGGGGCAATTGTCCAATCCCAGCTCCAGGTGCTGCAGTCCCATCTCCCAGATTGTCTCCTCAGTTCCCTGCTGTTTGCACTCTTTGGGGCTGAGGCTGCAGCGGTGCCCTTGGCTCTGGGCTGGGAAAGGATTGCTCTGTGTGCCTGAGCTGGGAGGAGAACCTGCTCACACTTCATGTGGAGTTCAGGGTCACAGCCCAGAGCAGTGCAGAATCTGGAAAATATGGAAGCTGAAACTGAAGGCATCACTTGCACTGGCTCTGCCGATGCTGAGGGTAGGAGTGGGTCAGGAGGAAAGGTGCCATGTGCCAGAGCTTTCCCTGTCACCTGTTTGGGTTCCCCAGGCACGGGGACCTGCCCAGCTCTGCTCAGGTGTGGGTGAGAGGAGCCCCTGAGTCAGCACTCACGCCTGGGGAGCACAGCTCTCGGCTCTGGCCTCAGCTCTGCCTGCCAATATCTGTTATTATTTGAGATCTTTATGAAAAAAGAATACCTTGCAACTGGAGGGAACTGGTATGGTTATTTCTGGTGATTTGTACTTTCCCTTGCATTGATTTGTGGTTACCCCTGTGGCTGGAGAGAACAAAAACCCCCAAACGTCAGACCAAACCCTCCCCTTCTCCACACCAAAACAGCCCCTCAATACAGGAGAAGGCTTTTGCTACAAAATCGAATTCCTTTGGAATCTTTTTCAATTAGTCTAATTTTCATTGGCTTTTTCCTTCCTTTTATGCCAAACCCTTATACAGTAATCTTTTTCTTAATCTATTTTTTTTAATACAGTTCTTCCACCATTGGCTCCTAACAGGTTGCTACATAATTTATTCTATTCTACATTACAGTAAAATGTGCAGAGCCAAAAGCTGTGGGAGTTTAGTGCAACCCCTAATGGAACATATATCTAATTTGGAAATCAGAATTTTTTAACTGAAACTCTTGGGAACTGGTTTTTTGCATCAGCTTCTTAACAAATTTTTCGGTAATTGTTAATTCATATTTCTTGGAGTTAGAGCTGTTGATCTCATTGCTTCACTGTTCTGTACTTTAATTCACAGAAATATTTTACTTTTTCCTTTTTTTACAGAAAATAAGAATTAGCATAATGCCTAATAAATTCATTATTTCTACTCTTGAATAAAGTCAGTGATAAATGGCCTTTGTCAAATTAGATAATGTTTTGTGTACTTTTTCTAACCACCTAAAATTTAAAAAAAGAATTAAAAAAAAATCATAGCTCCATTGTTGTTAGCACTGTACCTTTGAAAGGTATTAAACCCACGTTTTGAATGGTAAAAAATTTCTGTAATGTAGCTTGATGATAAAAGAAATACACAACTTTACAACACAGTCGTTGCTAGGGATTGGCAGCATTTGCAAATTACCAGAACAAGTCAAGACCTCTGGAATAAGAACCCAATAAAAAAAATATTTCAGGCACATTAGGAGAATGTGAGTAGAATTCACATGATAGATGAGAAGTTTTTAATAAAAGGAGAACCAAGAAGTTTAATGCCCTTAAGTTATTCTAACTATTTTCTTTTAACAAGTAGACCAAAGCTGTACAGCTACCACAAAAATATAGAAAAAAAGTATATAGGTCTCCTATATTGTAAAAAAAAAAGTGATTAATGTTTTCTAGATGAAAATTACCGCTCACTTGATTTTTTTCCCCCAGACTGTCTTTTCTGTTTGCCGAGCCAGACACAGCAGCCAGTAAGGAAGGTTGGTTGTCAGTGAGTGTCCACAACTCTAAAGGGACTCAAACTCTACTGCTTTCCAGTTTAACTCTTAACTTGCATCTTGAGTAACTTGTGGTTTCATGCAGATTTATGGCTTTTCTGTAGGACTCTGTGAGAGTTCTTTCATTACCACATGGTGTGGAGCATGTTGGTTTAGGTATGTTTCTCTATTATATATTAATATCAAAGCAATAATCCGCTTTGCAATAACTTATTTTGTCTTTGTGACCAGATCACAATGAATTGTTGATACATTTTTGGGTGAGAAGACTGATTTGTCCTTTTGGTCAAAGAAGGAACATTCAAGGCTTTTATTTTACTTGGTAACTGGGGATTAATCCTTCTTTAACCGGAGTTATTTTTAAATCCTCTCTACCCCTTTCACAATGAGAGGTGACTGCTTGTATAGGGACTAAATACTTCCTCTATTCTCGGTGCTGTGGGGAGTTTTTTAGTTGTCAGTGATGGTGGGGAGGGTGTGTATGGTGGTTTGTGATTAAACAAATGAAGCAAGTGGATTTTTTTGTGGCATACAATCCATGCACGCAGTAAGAAATACAGTAATAGCCTGTAAAGACCTTTCTAGGCATGCAAACTGACAAATCTGTGTGCTTCTTACTTGGAAAACGTTATTGAATAGCTATTACTCGAACTGAATCAGTTAGAAAATTGTTATAATAGTTTTGCAGTGAAAATTGCCAGCTGAAGGCTAATTTGTAAAACGGATTGAAGTCGATTGAATTACTTTTCTGGTGTAGTAGGTGGAAACTCTTCTGCCTCTTCCCAACCTGTGAGGTAGGGCTGTAAATGTGATAGCTGCATGTGAATTAGTGCAGCAGGCTGCTTGTTTAGCTCTGTCAATACATCAGCCTTGTGTGTGACCAGCCTGGCTTTGAGAGGGGACAGGGATCGCTGGGGACAGCAACCCCTCAGCACACAGGGACCCGCGGCCAGCAGGAGGAGGACCCTGAAGACCCAACAGTGCCTTGAAGGTGCCGAGTGCTGGTTTGGCCACACGCGTATCAAGCTGTCAGAGGCTTCACATTTGAGTGTTTTTTGTGCTGTTTTAGCCAGAGTAGTAATTCGTGACTTGGACTTCTGGAATCTCTGGGAACAGGAGGGTGGGAAGCTGCTTTCTCCTCATTCTGTTTCTCTGTAGCCTCTGAATATAGACTTCTTCCTGTCTCATTTCTGTCAGCACGAGCATGTGGAAGGTGAAGTACTCTTTCATAAAAGTCAGATCCGTGGTAAGAGGCTGATCCCAGACGTGAGTGGAAGGCGTCACAGTGAGGATCTGTTTTCAAGGTGAACCTTTCCCTTTGAGATTCTCATCTTCTGCTTCATCCACTCTTGTTAGTTTTTGCTTCCTGCACAGCCTTTTGGAAATGTGTCTATCAAACCTGAGTGCAGCAACCCTGAGGGATAAGGATTCCACCAGCAGCTCCTGCTCATGCTTTCTTTAATCAGCTGAAGTACTAATGAGTAATCAACGGCAGTGGGGAAATTTACAGCAGGTCTGTGTTCCATGCTCAGCGTGCTGAGCAATATTTTGCTGCTGTTAGGGCCCAGCTTGACATCTGGTGATATATCTCAGATGTTTGAGACAAGCTGAGAGTAGAGGGATGGGCATCTGGGGTGCAGTTTGCTGCTTTTGGAGCCTGGGGTGAAGAAACCTCGACACCTGGAAGGGAACATTTCCATTGTCTAAAAAGTGCAGTGTGAACCCTGGTGTTTTACTGTGATGGCAGATGACACCAGCTTTATTTTGTGTTGTAAATTCAGGTTTTGAAAGCTGGTGTGTGACTGAGAATATGGCTGCAGGGGTAGAAGGAATAAAAAGAACTTTCCTGTAAATGTTTAGCCCTAATTTAATCTTCCCAGTGTAAACAATGAACCTGTTCCCTTAGTACATCATTTCAGTAAATATTCTTGCAGACTGCAGTCATCCAAAATAGTTTTAGTATTGATACAGCCAGTAGACCACTAACTGCAAAGCTTAGAAAAAGTGCAGTAAACATTTCAGCATCCAAGAATGTGGATTTTAACAGAAAATGAATAGCTCAAAAGTGTGTGCTTTGGCTTTGATGTAGCTAAATATGTTGAACCACAGAGACTTGAAAGAATTTGATAAATACTCTAAAAGAAAATCAACTTCCTCTCAGCAGCCCAATAAATAATTTTCCCCACTCCCTCATAACTTGTTTTGCAGAGGAGTGGAATAGAAAGGCTAGTAGAAAACATTAAATCTAAAAACTGAGCCAAAAGCAGCCACGTGAGCATGAAGCCTTCCCACAGAGAGATGGAAGTTTCTAGACATAATCCCTTCCCTTAGTGATCCACATGCTGAATCTCCTTCCTGCTGCCGTGGCAGCGCTGCAGCGTTGCCGCGTGGGAGTTACCGGTGCCAGGAGTGGTCGTTCAGCAGTGCAGGAGACAGCAGCTCCTGGGACTTCCATATGAATGATACAGCCCGTGGTACGGAGTGTTGTGACAGTGGTGAATGGAGAAACTGTGGCTGAAAGTCAGAGAATGCTGAATTTTATACAGTGGGGGTTGCTGTGTTCTTGTTGAGACACTGGAAATAGAAAAGAGTTTTGTTTAAGTTCTGGTGTGAGCCTGTCTACCACTGCCCCTCACTGGAGGATTGGCCTCTGTTCCCCACTGCCTTAGCTCCCCTTGCTGCTGGTACTGCAGGCGTGTGTGGTTCAGAGGGAATTCAGCCTGCAGGAAGGTGTGGGCACCATTGCAAGGCAGCAGGAAAAGATGCCATAGGTTGGAAGCAATGCCCTTAATGCACCTTTCTTGGCCAAACAATCGCGTGTGCTGTGAGAGCCAACAAAATCCTGCTCTGGTTGTTCCACGGCTTAGTGGGAGTCATCTCTGTGTCACTGGAAGCAGTTCTCTTGAGGACTTGCACAAAGGCCCCAGCGTTGCTCAGTATTGTGTCATCGTGAATGTCAGCACAGAAACATTTCTGTATTTCACAAAGCGAGCTTACAGCTGACCTGAGACCTGACTTTCAAATGAACACTGCACAGTAGAAGAGGATTTAGTGCCTCAAAAATGGTGGTACTCAGACTGTGATACCCACTCTCTGCACACTTCACAGGTTTCCACTTGTGGATTCAGTGTCCATTAGTGATTTGATAGCACTGAATATGATTTTGGAGTTTATCCTTGGATTAGGTATGGCTGAGAGGAATTCAGCTTGGATTCTCTTAGATCACTCTGCAGTGCCCACCAGCATATAAAAGAAGGCTACAAATGTGAGCTTTTTTTCCTGAAGTCCTAGAATTCTCAAACAGGTATACATTTTTTTAATCCACGTGCCAGACACAGTGCAATAATGAGACTAATGCTGAGTTGGAAATTGACTTTGTGGTCCCTGATACCCTTCTACTCAGGGTTTAGCAGAACTTTGTTCAAGAGGAATATTTGGAATACTTTAGAGACAGGAGAAAATATCCAATAATTCTGTGATTACCTCTCCATGGTGCATGATTTTCTTGTGTTCAGTTATTCCTTTTGATTTGGAGACTGTTCAGAGTAAACTTGTTGCTTGAGTTATCAAGGCAAAGGGAAGACTTCTGAATAAGTGTTCAAGCAAAAGACTAACTTGACAAACATTTCCAGGGTGAATGTTTTCAGGCAGTGGAGTACCACAAGCAGGTAACTCACAGGCTGGAAAAAGTGCTTATTAGCAAATACTGAACTAAAAGTTTCTGTGGTATTATCAGCTTTGAAATCTGCCTCTTAATGGTTGCAAGTAGCACATTTGGAGGGTTCAGCAGCCTCTGAGGTGCTGCTTTAGTCTGTACAAGTGTAAATAAATTCAAGAGTGGATGCTGTCTGGGTAGGGAGGTGTGTAAAGCCTTCACTGGATCTGATCAGTGACCTTCACGCTAATAAATTTTAGGTATTCTGGTACAAGTGGCTTTCATCTCAAGAATTCTTGCATATTACAGATGGATTTAGGTGCTGGAAGAACCCAGGAGTTTCTAAAAGCAATGGTCTTGATATCTGTCCAGAGCAAACTGTAAATACATAACACTCTTAACTCAGTAGCCACACATGCACTTCAGACTTAGAGTTAATATTTGTAGTGATTGTCATATAAAAAGGTTTACTTGGGCACAGGAGTAATTACTCATGATGGATGCCAATGGGTTTAGGTTTCTGTGCACAGAACTTAGCTCTGCTTACAGGATTTTGTTAACACTTCTCACTGGAGATTAACCTGATCTCCCTAGCACAGGAAATTAAAAATCCTTTGACAATCATCTTCAGATTATGAGTGGGAAGGCAAGATGAAGTGTCTCTTAGCCCCTTAGCATGCACCTTTCTCTTCTATTTCCTAGAGAGGTAGGAAGAATTGTAGGGATTAAAAAAAATCCAGTAGTACTGACAAGCAACACATCTTTCATCTGGGTTATGGTGCTTTTCACTTCTCTGTATGTTATTCAAGTAGCTGAAAGTGCTTTTATGTTTAAAATTCAGCTTTCAAAGCTTGTACCTGAGAATGGGGTAAGTTATTGTAATTTTTCAAGTGTTTTAATCCTTGGGTAGTGCCCATAAATATTTAACAGTGGCTACTACAACACAGTTTTAGTCTGGCTGATAGACATGGGCGTTGGGGCAATGCAGGTAATAAATGTGAAATTGGGGGGAGTAAAAAAACCTTAATAACTTTCTTCCTAATTTGTTCTCTTGCAAAACTTGTGGGTTTGTGGTGCTAGGCCCCATCCCAACAAAACTATTGAGGGGGTTTTCTTCCTGTCCTGCTTCTCTGCCCCATCCCAGCCTTCTTCCTTACAGAATGGGGTGGCCAGAGGAGTTTTGGAATGGGGTGGGCAGGGCATGCTCTCAGGGGGCACTGAAATGCTCCTGCAGTTTTCTGGGTGTGATGCCCTTCTGCTGGTTTAATCAAGAGCCACTTTGCCTCTGTAACTTTCAAGAATTAAAATGAAGTTGTTGTTTTTTTTAATAATTGCGGATGGAAAGGCTCTTCCTTCCATTTTGTTTGTAGTTCCTTGGAAATAATTTTGCCAAGAGCTGGCGTTGCTGCCGTGCTGGCACTGGATGTAGACAAGTGTTAAAGGTATGGGTGAGGAAACCAGAAAAGCCCTTGAGGGTTAAGTTCTCTGTGTGCTTTGTACCCCCTCCTCAGGGCCGTGGACATTCTCGTTTTGTGGCAATTCAGTGATTTAGCGGCTGCATCAGCTTTTTATGAATGGAATATTAAGCTTAGAAATTGACTTGTATGAAGGCTGCGTCTTAGCTTTTCCAAGAGTCCCAGGAGCAGGTTCCTCTCACAAAACCCCAGAATGGTTCAGGTTGGAAGGGACCCCTGGAGGTCACTTGGACCAACCTCTCTGCCCCAGCTGCAGCAGCTCGCTGCTCTTTGGGGAGAGAAAGGAGCCCTTGAGCTCTTCTGCCAATTGCTGAGCTTTGCAAGAGTGGTGGAAAGCCTTCAAGGTAAAGGTGAAGCATTAAAGAGAGGAAGAGAAGGCAGGAGTGGGTTAGGACTCAGTGCCTTCTGTCTTCTAAATGTTGTTTGTCAATAGCTACTAACTTTGGGGGTTATTACCCCTGTATTTTCTTTGTGGTGTTTCTTCACTTTCATCCAACCCATAAAAACAGTTCTGTGGTGGATTTGCTATACTTGGAAAGAAGCTAAGGTGATGGAGTGCATTGTAAATTTCTAATGAAGATACTCAGGGTTTTAAGTGTAAAAATTAAGGGGCTTGTTGTCATCAGTCTTTTTGGGTACAAATAAAAAGTTCCTGCTCCTGCAGGTGTGACTGACAGAACCACTGTGAACAAAGCCTGAGCAGAAATGACACTGGAATACCTGGATGGGTGAATTTAGGAGAGAAGTGAGCTTCTCCTGTGCAGAGAAGTGGCAGAGCATGTGTTCAGGCACCTGTTTCAAAGTCATGTACCTGCTTCTTTCATCCAGCTTAGAGGCAAATCATTTCTGTGGTAGGAAAATCAAAAGCCTAAAAGGCAACCTGCGCCCCCCCTCCCTTGCTGCCATGGGCACTTAGAGCTAAACTCCCTTTGATATCCTAATTTTTAAAGCTACTTGGTTCTAGGCTGATTCATTTTCATAATCCTTTGACCGTAATATGTGTATTTTAGTCATAGCCTGTGTCACTAAATCATGAGTTTGGATCTGAATTCTCGGTAATTTCGGAAACTCAAAAGGTGGTTTGGGCTGGTTACATTTTCATCCCTCTTGTTTGCCTCTAGTTTTGCTATTGGAATTGCACTCCAGATGGGAACTGGAAGTACTTGAATCCTCCTAAGGAGTAATGGGAAGTGGGTGGTTACAGGCACTTAGTGGCACCTGAAGGGTGCTCTGTGCTTCTGCCTCAGCTGTGCAGGTAGAGGATCACCCTTCCAGTGATTTTTTTTGTCCAGTTTCATGACAGGAAGTTGCTGTAATTCATCACAACCTGGTTTATGTTGTCTCGATTCAGCGTGTCAAACAAACAAACCCAAACCACAACAGCAAGCTGCCTGAAATTAGCAACATCACAAAAGACACCTCCTTCCTAAAATTCTCCAACTCCTTCCCTAGCAAATGAGGTGCAATTAAAAGGAATGAGGCAGGATGAGTATTGCTTTGGAAGCTTAGGAATGGCCAATTCGACTCCAGTCAGCTGCTGTGAAATCACAGAAGGTATGGCAANTAGTGTCAACTGTTAAGGGTTTTGTACATGATCTAACTTCAGATTTCCCTGAGTTAATATAAAACTCCTTTATTTGTCATCCAGTACTATTTCAGATGATCTGCTTCTTTATTTCATACCACAGAAAAAGTATGAAAGGAGGAAAAAAAATCATTCTGATGGAGACAGGAACAGTTTAACCTCTCCTTTGTCATTTCCATAAGAAATCCACTAACATTTATTTTATCCAAAAAGTTGTAGAGGAGGAAATTGAAGCTTTGGGAGAGAATGAAGGGAGTGGAACAGTTTTCAAGCATGAAAATTTGCCCAAATCTTCTCTTAAACGAGCAGTCTGTTGTCTTTAATTGCTCAAGTTAGGAACATCCCAGGACAGGTGGGTGTGGAGAGCCCTGTGCCTGGAAGCCCTGGAAAAGGAAATCAGAGCAGAGTTTGCCCAGGCCAAGCCTGACACTGTGGACTGGGATCTTTTGCTTGCTGGACCAGACCCTTCTGCACCAGGGCTGGGAGTTTTATCTCACAGTGTTTTACTGGTCTCTGTTAAAGCCCTTTGGGGACTTTGTGCAATATAAGTTATTTTCTAAGCAGGAGTGGACTTGGGCAAACCCCCTCCTTTTTTGAGAACTTACAGCACCAAACGTTTGACTCGTGGTTCATCGTGCAGGCAGCCTGGCGGTTACAGAATGCAGCATTTATAGCTGACCCAAAGCGTTATTAAATTAGAAATCTGGGCGACTATTGCCAAGGTGTATGAAAATCAGATTGAGACACACTCGGGCCTGACTTTCCGCTTTGGAACAGATTGGAGCTGCAGTGACATCACAGATGGAAGCTGAAAATATATTCATTCTCATGAGATATTCTTATCTAGAATGTTGAGAGGCCTGGTTTCTATCCGAAGTGTCATATAAATATATGACTAAGTGGAAAAATGCTTTTAACTACTGAATGTGATCTTTCTTGTTTGACTCTCACAATTCAAAGAGAATTTGGCCGTGCTGTCAGTCTCTCTGGTACTTTGGGAGTGTTCTTCAGTGAGAGAAGTCAGATCTATTTTGTACTGTCTTTCTGAATTTACCACTAAAGGTAGTTTCTAGTTTGACCAGGCGTGTTTAAGGATTTTTTCATTAGTGACAGATTTTCTTGGACAGCAGCATGTTTTTTGAATGAACTTTCTGCATGAAGAACAAATCAACTTTCTGCAAGCGACACCAGAAGAAATGAGCTTCCAAATAAGCTTTTACTCCAGTCTTTGGGAGATGACTTTTTTCATGTCCAAGGCAGTCAATGATTTGTTCGAGGAATTGATAAACTCAGTTATGTGATTTTGCAAACACGAATACATTTTGGTGTCAAAACCATGGAAAATTGCATCCTAACCAAAAACTGAGATGAGGATCAGCCCCCCCTGCTCTGAGCCACTGGCAGCTGAAGCAATGTCACAGCCTCATTTCTGAGCCAGACTGAAAATCTCTGTCTTGAGCATCTGTCTGTTCTTCATGCTGAGGAAGGCAATCTTTGCTCATCCATGTCCTGGCAGGACCTTCCAGCTAAAGAAGACTGAGATGTTATTTCCTTTTTTTCTCTTTGACTTTCATCTAAAAGGGAATGTCAGAAGGAGGGAAGAGATTGATACTATGCAAAATCCAAGTTAGAAGGTAAAGCAACCATTACCATGGAAAATTAGGCTACCAAAAAAAGTATAAACAACTTTGTCCAGTTTTATTTAGGGAATCTTCAAGAGAATTATGTGGGAAACTTCAGACAAAAAAATGTATCAATCTTAGCATGATTCTGGGATTTCTGTAGAATTCAACAGAGTAATTATTTCAGTAGGCTTCAAGGTGCACTGTATTAACACAATTTCAGTTCTATATTAGCTGAAATACGTGTCTGTGAAGCTGGTGTCAGACTATATAACACTCCAGGCAAATGTCTTCATCTCCTTTATGAAAATCCAGGATTCCCATTTTTTTCAGCCACTCTTTTATGTCCTTTATAGTGGTCTCAAAGCAAATGATACAGGTTGAATTTTTCTACTGTGTCTACAAATTATGAGGTTTTGGGGCACCTATTAAGTCCTATAAATAGGGCAGTTTTGGTCAGGGGAAAACTTTGTCTCTATTGCCTCTACTCTGCCTGCTCAGTAGCTGTTTAATAAGAGTTTGGGTTCATTCGTGGTTAAATCAATACTGTTAATGAGTGTATGTGATGGTTATTAAAAAAAAAAACTCATCAAAGAATCATTTAGGGGGAAAAAAAAACACAACCAAATGAAGACCATTTCACTCATGTCCAAGTAGTGTCTCATTTCATGCATGTTTCAAGGCTCCAGAAAATCTTGCCATTCTCTTACTAAGTAGAAAGAAAAAAGGTAAAAGGGAGCTCAGTTGGTGCATGCGGAGTGTTGACACCTCTGCTAATTGAAAGAGAAGATAAAATAAATGTGTGAAGAAATTATTTCTAGCGGCTTTCATCTCTGGGATTAGTGAAAGCAGGTTACAAAAGCCCTGTCTAAAGTTCAGCAATAGTTCACCTTTGAGTACTTGTCTGGAACTTAGGCAGCCACCACTTTAATTGTATGGAGGAGGGGGGGAAGAAGTTCCATATATGAATGGGCAGGCTCCGTGCTTGTGTTTCCTGTTCAGTCCACATTTTCCATCCCACCTACTCCTGGGTTCTTGCAGTGGGCCAGGTTCATGCTTGCTGTCATTAATTTCAATTTGGCAGTGTTGATTTACAGTACCAGAGAGTCTGGACTGGATTTTTAAGAGGCTGGCTAACTGGAAGGAAATATTAGTACATATTCAAGGGCTCTTTTATAACCACCATGGAGTAATTGTGAGTATTTTGGTAGTTTCAAAAGAATAGCAACTCACTGAGGGAATTAAATTAAGCTAATGAAATAAAGCCTTTTACTTAGAACCAATGAAAAGTATTAGACTTTGCAATAATCTGTCTGAAGTGGTTTTGAAGCCCTTTGCCTTGATTTTATTTGAAGTTGAATTGGACAGTACATTTAACATACTGTGGGAAACGATCTTGAACTGGTGTGGGGAACTATTAAATTGGATGTTAGATCTCTCTCACTCAACTCTTGCAACCACAGAGGAATTGACAGAAAGATCTCCCTGAATGATCAGGCTTTGCCTGGCTGAGAGATATTGACTTTTGTAGAGAAGGGGAGGGGGAAACTGAAACAAAACAGCTTTTGGGCGATTTCCCAGTTTGAGCTGGAGAGAGTGGTTTGTGCTAGGGAGACCCTTTGTGTGTTCTCTGCTCTGTCCAGCTGTGTCCTGGCCATTGTTAGTGAGATCTGGATCTAAATGGGTCACTGACCTCACCTTTTGCATGGTAACTCCCGTGAGCTGTGTGTTTTCTTTTCCCTTTCTCTTCCCTTTAAATGATTTTAATGCAAAATAACATTGAAATTGTCCTGTTCAAGTACCAATGAATATTTCATAGAGGGCTGTGATGCTGCTTGACTTCAGATTTCCTTTCTCATTCCCCTGCGTCTTTTTCTCTGCGTAGAAATAACCTGGCAATCAAAATAAGAAACAAATAATACAAAAAGTAAAGTTCATTAGAATATCACATTCTAATACCTTTCTGTTGTTAAGATCAGGTTAATCAAAAAAAGAAATAATATAAAAAGACTCATTTGAATATCACATTTTAATACCTTTCTATTGTTAAGTTCACCACTCATTTCAGAAATGAAGGCAAAACTTTTTACAACTGTATGGGTGCTTTTTGAAAGTAGTAAGTTACTTCTTGGATTTAAGCTACCATTTTGTGTCATCATAACATATTGACAAAAACTCCTGTAGGAAAATGACATCCATTATTAAAAACTTCCCTGGGAAACTTCCAGCAGACAAAAAAATTTGCTAGCTATAGCTATTCCTCCTTTGTTCTTTTTAGCTGTGCTTATCACAATACCAAAATTTCATTCTTTGTAATTGGAATGCCCATAACTTATATCCAGTAGTTTCATGTAAAATACTGTCTCAGTGCATTTATTTCATAACCTGTTAAGGTGTTCTGCCTGCCTGAAGGCTTCGTCTGTCATGTCTTTTCTAGAAGTAGAAGGCAGAAGATTGGGTTTTGCATTGTCAGAATGTTTATTTCTCATTTAATGTGCCACACAGCTTTTCCTCGTGGTCACAACAGGCTCCAAAGAGAGTTTGCCTCTAAATTCTGTGGTTTTTGCCCTGTTGTACAGAGACTGTCACCAAACCCAAGGAGGCTCATAACCTCCCTGCCTTCTTCAGGGAAAATGCTAATCTGCCGAATTTGACTTGGTATTGTTTGATGCTTAAACTTGTATTTGCAGATTTCTGTTGAAACAAATTAGGAACAGAAAGTTTCCTAGTAACCACCACCCCCTTCAAGTTTTATCTAGCAGATAAAGTAAGAGATGTTTGTTCTAGTGTGCCTGTGGCTTATCAATGCTGTTGTCAGAAAGCAGGCACATTATCAAGCCGACTACAGGTGGTGTTGACATTTATGGATCCCATTTTCTCTAAATAGGCTGCTTTAGAATCAAAATCGTATTCAAAAGCTGCCTTTCAAAACAGTGTTATTTCTCTTTGAAGAGAGAATTTTGTGAATTCAGACAATTAGCATTTTTAACAGCTTGCACTTTAGAAAGAAGGTAAGAAAGTCAGCACCCACAGCTCTTCCATGAGGGATTAAGTAACTTTTCAACTGGAGGCATTCTCAGCTCTCTGTAATTAGCTCTCCAATGAAACTTTGCTCCAAAACTGCTTTAAAACACATTAACTTCACCTGGGTCTTGTGCAAAACCTGGCCCTCGCTGCAGTGCTGCTCTGCTCGGCGTTTGGAGGAACATCATTAAATATGAAAGATGACATTGCTTTTGAAAAATAATTTCAGTAAAAAATGATCACACGCAAAAACAGGCAAAACTTTCCTCCCTTGTTCTAAAGGCCTCATTTTCCTGCCACTCATCCCTGTATGGCTGTGCCTTCAGCAGCAGCCGTGGCAGTGCTGCATCACCTTTCAGAGGGCTTGGAGCCCTCTCTGGGGTTTCACTCGGGGTTTGTGTGAGAATTCCTGGAGCAGTGCAGTCTGCACATGGCCTTCGTGCACGGGATGAAGGTGATGGATGGTGATACCTTATGAAAATAACAGAATTTTTAACATGGATTCGTATCCATTCAGTTTTTAACTTCTCTCACCTGTGTGCTTTCTGCTGCTGTGGTGGGGGAATGAAAAAGTGAGACGGGTTAGTAACACAGAAGTGATGTCAGGACTGCGCCAATGCTGTGCTGAACATTTCATGAATATTGAACTGGTCTCCAGGTCTGCCTGGCTCGGGTTCTGGTGTCTGCCCCGTGTAAATCAGGGACCCGTGGACACACAGTACAGTGCCCAACACCCTTCTGGGCCAGATTTCAGGAAAAGCAGCAATTTGCTGGGCTCTGGCTGCCCTGCAGTGCTGCCAGCCCCCCAGGGCTCTGGGAAATGCAGTGTGCCCTTTCCTTTTCTGCTCAAGGACACCTGAGATCATTTCATTGCAATCCAGGCAGACTTTTTTATGGGAATAATAAGAGACAGTGATTTCTACTTCCCTTTATTTTGCACCTTTTCTTTCCTCTTGGGAAAATGGACTTCCTGCACTAATTACAAAGGATCAGAGCTGCTTTGAGGACCAGGGCACCTCAAACAATCTCAATATCCTTGGCCATGGGAGTGATTCAGTACAAAATACTGTACTGACCTTACATTTTATTTCCGCTTCATTACCCCTCTGTTTAAAACACCAGGGTTTTTTTCACTATGCCAGGTGTATGTTGCTATTTCAAACATCGTTTTAAGGCATATTAATTTGGAAAACCCATCTGAGGCACAAATCTAATAGCTGAAACATTTTATTTACTTATGTTTCTAATACGTAGGTAACTCCACAAATTGCGTGGGTTTTTTCCACCCCATTTAAACAGAAATTGCATCTGGGTCATACTAAAAGCTGAAGAGATTTTAGGCCTGCTGGTGTACTGTGGTTCTTGTTTGTTTTCCCTCTGCAAAGTAATAAGTGGGGAATCATCTTGAGAATTGCTGAAATAATTTCCTGTATGATACCATGATTTTTTTGAAAAAGTGAAGCTTTGTCTTGCTCGGTCATAAATCCTAACGTGCAAAAAAGAGAAACAAAACTCATCTGCAATGTTATCGCATGCCTCAAGCAGCAGGAGAGTGATTTTCCCCTTAATAAAGCAATTGCTTGTTTACAAATAATAAAGACAGAAGACACTTCAAATTATAATGGGAACAGTTGCTAAACGGATATTCTTTAAATATGAAAATCTAGTTTTAAGAACAGGAATTGTGAACCTCCAGAATTCTCTCTGGACGATCAAAGAAGACTTATTTAAATTCCAGTTGTTTGAAATGCATTGCAATTTGTAAACCTGCGATGTGAATTTGCACTTCTATTAAAAAATATCAAAGTCACCTCCCAAGGCTCTTCAGGTGATAATATATTTCTTTTCGATGGGCTAACTAAGGCATGGAATAATTAATTAGTTGTTCCAGGTCAGTTCACTTAGGCCAAAATTACAATACAAAGATCCCAAATGTCCAATATACAGCAGAATTCAGTAAACAAACAGCTCCTTACATTCACCGTTTTGAAACCATGTACAAACTTTTTGAGATCTGAGTGAAGAAAAAAAGTAATTCTGCATTTCAATAACGCGTGACAGACTCAAATGTTGAAATTTTGAACGCGTGCTTTATTGGTGTTTCCCTTTTCTTTCTCTTTCTTTCCTTGACCAAGAACAGAAGCAGAGTAATGATGGGGTTTTGCCAGAGAGGCCGTTTGAGCAGTAATTGACCAGAGCTCCTTCCTCTGTGAGGGCCAATGCCCGTGTTCCTTTACATTGCAGTATTGCACCGGCATCATGGTTTATTCTGCACAGGGTAATTATTTACTGTTGCCATCAAACAGTTAGGGAAATATATTTAGAGTAATAGGTTTAACACCACAGTTATACAAATGTTAAAACAAGTTAGGCAGTTGTCTTCAGACATTTGCTGTTGCTTAACAGTCAGAAACAGGGCTTTATTATTTTAAACAGTCCAGCACAGATCAGACAAAACCCAAGAGCTGTGTCAGCTTCTCATGCACTCCTCTTACAGGGGCAGCCATTGTATGTTCATTGGGCTCCACAGTTCTGGCCATCCTCTGACTGGGAAAACTTTGATTTTGTTTAAGTCACTGGTTCATCTTCATCAGTGCAGCATTCAGCAGTAAATAAGTAGAAAATGAACAAAGGAAAAATAAACCACACATATTTATGTATATATTTTTTTTACCATACATATTATTATATTTTAGCCATACATATTGCCTTTTTGTGTTGTTTTTTTTTTTAAGTGTGTGTATTCCCTTCAACCTTTGACCACCTTCTACTGAAGTGCTTCAGCCCTGGTCACTCCTTTGTATCAAATTATTCCTCCTATGCCAGTTCAGTGCTGCTCCATCCTCTGCTGGTGTTTGTACCCTCATAGAGGACAGGGATGGATGGATGGAGGGGTTTGTTCTTCCTCCCTGCACACCCTCTCTGGGGTGGGGAAAAGGTTGCCCCTCATTTTCAAGTCCTTCCTTTCATGTGGAAAATGCATTTCCACAGTTGGTGCTCTGTTGCATTTCTGTAGTGCTGCCTAAAGGTCGAGCAGCACAGCCTGTTCTGGAATTGCGGGAATTCTCAGTACAAAAGGGTGCATTTTTTTTCCTACTGTTTTATACAAACAAACCAGATAAATATAGCGGGGGGGGGGGGGGGGCGAACNNCAGTCTCGGGGGGCTGGGGGGGTGGGGAGGCAAACTAGGTCTGAAATCTTGTTACTTCTAATTCTTTCCCCAAAATCTGTAGCCTGGTACTGATGCAGCCTATGTTAAAAGTTCGTACACTGCCTAGAGAAATAGACATAATTGTTTCATTAATTTCAAGATTATAATTAAGTCATCTTCAGTGTTTTCAATCCTTTTCTCACAATGTCTCTATGAATAAAACATCTCCCAATGGTATGTTGTCTATTTTTTAAACATCCTTCTGGATTCCTCTCTAAACTCATTCTAAATAAAGATACCATCTTGAACAGTACAGTAGGTCAATTTGCTTTCTACAAATTAGGATTTCTGCTATTAATTGGACAGTTTCTAAAGTATGGCGAAACAAGGATTCATAATTGTGTCTTAAAAGACTTGTACAAATACATGAATGAATTTTTCATGCATTCTTGATTTGTTAAAATGTGTTCGTTTCTCAGTGGAGAGAGAATAATGGGAAAGATACTAAAGAAGGCCTTAATTTGTGGGCAGAGGAGTGAGGAAAGGCTTAAAAGGTATTAATGAAGTTGGAGGGGAATCCTCAGGTGAGAGGGAGAAAGCCTGGCTGGAGTGGAGCTCATAGAGGGGGGATTTCATGGGGTTGGAGTGGGGAGAGCTCCTCAGAAATGAGTTCTGAAGGAAGAGGAATTTCCGAGGCGGAAAGGGAACCACGGAGAGAGCGATGACCGGGGCAGGTGGAGGTGGAGGAGAGGTAGAGGGGGCAGAGAAAGAAGAAAGCAGGTTGGAAAGAAGCACATTTGGTGCTAATCAAGCCCAGCTGCGTTTAGCAAAGGCCTGGCCCCAGCTTGGAGAGCCCTTGGCAGGGACGAGGGTCGAGCAGTTAACGCTGGCGGTGTCGCACGGGGAGACTGAGCCGAGTCCTTAATCAGCTGCACGGGCAGCAGCACCTCTTCTCCGAGTGCTGCTGGTGGGCCAGGGGCTGGAAAGGGGACAGCAGGAAATTCCTGTCCAAAGAGAAACTCACTTTGAGAAAAAGGAGAGTTGGAAAATCTTCTCCTGAGGAGCACGACGCGGTATTTAGCGGCTTTGGGAGGTTGAAATGCCCGTGCTCTCTGAAATCTTTCTCGTGTGCGTAACTCTTTCTCCTTGGCTACCTGTATGTGGAACCCACCAGTTTATCACCAGAAGCTAAGGCACTTGCTGTCCACCTACTTCTGGCAGTCGGTTTTGTGTCTGTGTTGTTTGGTTTTGGTTAGTTGTTGTTTTGGGTTTTTTTAACTACGAAAATGTAATTCTAGTAAGGATCTTGCTTTTCAGATTTGTATTTACAATTGCCTGAAAAAGCTTCAAATTCACAGCAACTGTGTGGACAATCTCAACACTTATTTTTAATTCAAAAGAAGACAACTAATCAATAATACATGTTTTCTCTGTTTGTTATTGGAAGGTTGAAAAAAAGCAGAAGTCTGCTTGTGCATATAAAGTACAGCATCATCATTAAATAAAGAACAGTTTACTCCTTTGGCTTCCTCCTTTATAATACACATCAGTACCAAGAACAGGGGGAAGATTTTTGTTTTCTTTTAGATAAGATACTTTTGCTTTATTATTAATGGTGATTCAGATTTAAGCTATGGGATCTTTCACACACTTTGAATCAAGATGCTGTTGGAAGTGTCACTTTCTGTTGTAATGATTTTTGTTTCATTTCTGTTTTGTAAGGCCACTAGCTGGAAAAAAAAAAGCAAATAACTTTGTTTTCTTGGTTTTAATAACAAATGCCTTAGGAACTCTGAAACAGCTCTTTAGTTGGGCTGCTAGAAGTGGATATAGATATCTTAAAGAAATCATGCAGGGTGGGCAGCCTGTGTGTGCTTTTAAAACACACAGTGTGTGTTTTTACTGATCCAATGGACTTGGGACTCGCTCTACCCAGCAGCCAAACCTCACAGAGCCTGCTGGAATTAAATAATCTCTGAAAACTTTGTCAAAATTAATTTACTGATTCCAAAATTGTATTGGGACATGAAGTACTGGCAGGCAAGCAGATGGAGAATGTCATTGCTTAATTGGCATTTCCTCTGGAAACAAAACTTAAAATAACATAAGACTATGTGTATTTATTGGATCAGACCAAACCTGTGTCTGGTGCAGCGTGCTGTGGGTGGCAAAGAATGGAAGGATGAAATGGACTGCAGCAATATTTCTCCATAATACTTCTTAATTTCAGAAACTTTAGGCTTCAGGATTTACTGAGTTTGAGGTTTTGCATTTGTATTTAATCGCCCTTAGTGGAAAATATATAGAGGGGAAAAGGCAGCTGAGCCCATACAAACTTTTTAGCAGCTATGCAACTGTGTGTTGAAGTATTTAATAAAATACTTTATTTCAAGGAGTGTGAAGAATCAAATAATTCAGTCATTTTGAACAAGACTGCCTGTCTGTTTTCAACTTTGTTTGAGGCTGTTACTGCTTTGACAAGTAAGAAGAGAAAGAAATTCCACATAAGAACCAGATTTCAGATGGAAGTTGCAAATGCTAGGAGACTTTTAATAAAAGGAGATCTTGTGGAGCATTCTTCTTGTAGATGGTAATTTAAGATTAAGAACTTGCGATGCTGGGGGTTCTTTTTCTCTCTATTTCAAGTTCATGCTTTAACCAAGCGCGTTTCCCTGCAGGAGATGTGGTTTGAACCTGGCTGTAAATCTGGGGGTGGTTGCTGGTGTTTTCTGGCAGAGGGAGGTGTTTTCCTCTCTGTGTAAATGTGCACGGTGCTGCATTCTGCAGAGGGCCAGGGACTGCACCTTTCAACTGATGTTTTACAAAGTCAGAGTGAATCCATAGCAAAGGAGAAAATTAAAAAATGTGCTGCTCAATAAGCCATGCCCTGAGGTACTTGATTTTATGTCAGTACGAGCATTAAAAGAAAACAGCAAGCCAGAAATCACCTGCTTGTATTTGTGTGTTAAAAGAAATTTAAATTCACATCTGAAATGTGACAAGGGCCAACATGGGGGAAAAAATATTTTCAGACATCTGATTTTTATTGAGTATCCCTCAGGGAAGGAGACAGGCAGGAAAATAAACATTCAAACCTTCTGAATTTTCAGAGGGACAAATCCCCTTGTTGGGATACTGGTCATTTGTTCCATTAAAATGCTGGAAACAGCACACCCCATGTAGGCCTGTTGCTCTTTACCTTTTTTTGGGCAGGTTCTTGAGGAATCCTGGAATGACTGTGACCCCTCATGTAGTGCTTTTACATGGGGTGGGGTTGGGGCAGGAATGGAGCAATGCTCTGCTGAAAGTTTTGATTCTGATCTATCTCCATTGCTACCAGGAAGACTCTATTCATGAGTTATTTATCAATGTAAGAAAAAGAAAAAAAATCTGGTGCTTGCAATTTTTAGAAATAGTCTTTTTCATTTTCATTACAAGTTTCATTTAGGAGACAAGCACTGTGAAGGCTTCAGATTTTAATTAAATCATGTCCGTTTTCACCAATTTGTCTTAAGTACAAGGGAAATATGAACTGAGATTAGTGTTGCATGAAGAGAGAAATCCATCTCGAGTTGCTGAGCTTTCTAGGAGTTAAATTTTTCCTCACATAAATCTGGCTATTCTTGCTAAAGCTAATTATTCACTTGTCCACGGTGCTAAGATGCTATGAAATGGACATGATAGACTGCAGTTACTTAATGTGGATGGGGACAGCCAAAAAATGTACATTTAAAAATTCTCAGGCCACTTATAATTTATTGTAATACTTGCCAAAGCACTAGAGATGCTTTCAAAGTTCCAAAAAAAGGGCAGCTTAGTACTCCGAGGAGTTTACAACAAGTTATCCATGTGAAGGGCAGGGATATTTAACTGGAAATGTTCCAGGCTCTCTGGATGTGGAAGAACCAAGGTCTCCCCACAGCTGGATTTTCATATACACAGGAATAAAAACCTTTTTCTCTAAGAAAAGCTTTTCTTTTGTTGAAGAACCATTTTTTTTTGTTTTTTTGGATGACATGCAGATCATGATTTTAAAAAGAATCAAAGTTCATATGTAAGCACTGTTAAATGTCCTTGATAAAATTAATGGTTCTTTATATTAGTCAGAGTTTGAAGTCAGCCTTGCAAAAAGGGGCAGACAGGTTACGGCAAAGTCTTATAAGATTGGCAAAGTTTTTTCCTAGACAATGTGTGTAAAAGTGAATCCTGGAAATGCTGATGTGAGCCTAGGAACCAGTGGATGTGCTGCTCTTCAGATAAAATTTTTATGCTGAAGATTGCAGCCTTTAATTGCTGCTGTTCAGAACAGCAGATTTTGAAGTAGGCAGTGCTAGGAAATGGCAGATCATAATAGACAAGTTATCAAAAATCTCTTCAAGGTAAATGCTGCAATATTAGTCTTAATATTGCCACACTTTACCAAATGACTGCATTAATCTGATTTCCTGACTGGTAGTGTGATAAAAAACTGTAAAAGATATATCCAAGTGAGATAGATACTGAACAATTTGAGTCTGAACTTCTCCAGAGGTACTCATGGTCATTGAGATATTTGCTCCAACTCCAGTGGAAAACCAGATCCAAGTGATTGAGTGGTGCAAACACCAGGGAGGGCAGGGATTGTTTGCAGTAACATGAAATGTGAATCCTGAAAGCAGCAAGAAGAAAAAAATTGGGGGGAAAAAAAAAAAGACTTAATGTTGTATTTTAGGATCAAAAATATCCTAAGAGTGAATTTCAGCAAATAATGAAATTGATTCCAGAAGGGAAATGATGAAAGCCTCATCTCATTATAACTGAGCTAAACAGGCCAATGCACTCTAATAAGAATTCCTGCACCCTCTCTTGACAGACAGGTTAGTGACATGATAGGTCTTTGATGTTTTCCATTTTTCTGATTCCAGAAATATATTCATGAAGTCAAATCTGTTTCCATTAGAAACAGTAAATTTGGTGGGGGGGCATACTAGTATAACATCAGGTAGTGGGAGAAGAGAATTACCAAGAGGACAAACTTAAATCTGTGGTCTTGTACATGCTATATATGCTTTGGTGAGCTCATTAAATTATTACAGCATTTCAGAATTCTTCATCCTTTCTGAATGTTAGGTTGTTTTTTTTTTTAACGTGTTAACTCCTTACTTTTCTTCACCCTGCTGCAGTCCCAGTGTGCTTTAATGAAGGGAGGGACCTGCTGTCCTTGGAACAATCTGGCAGGAAATTTTAAGATGTTAAACACCTTCAGGACTTTTAAAAAGGAACGCTGCACACAATTTTCCTTTTTTACAATAATTAAGAGCTATGGGATGGAGGTAAATCTGTGAAGTTTCTTTATACACCTGCTGACCTCCTGGGCACGGACATTCACAGGGTCTTGAGTCTCCAGCTGATGGAGATCCTTTAGAGAATTTTTAAGAGAAGTTCATGAGCTGAACAAGGCTCTGGAGCCACTGACTTAAAGATGCTGTTCCTGCAAAGAATTTGTGCAGGAATATTCATTTATTTCTTGGTGACTGACTCAGTAGGAGACAGCAGGTGTGGGTTTGGCATGGGACTGAAGAGAGGAAGTATAACTTGGTCCAGCTGGGCCCTGGAAATGGTTGAGAAGTGCTTCTGGTACATCCCCCAGGGGCTATCATCACACCTGAGTAAGACTGACAGTAGATTACATAGACTGAGATATCTTAAACCCTAATTATCTTGCTTATTATCTCTGTAGTAATTTTCTTTTTCCCAAAGAAGACTGGAATTGTATTTGTCAGGGATTAAAAATGTTGGCATTGTGCTTCAACCACAAAGGATTTGGGGGTTTTTTTATCTTGCCATGGCTGAGGTGCCCTGTTTTATTGCTGTTTCTATGTACATCATTTGAATTGGAAGCTCTCTACTCTCATTTGACCTTGTATTTAACAAAGAAGAACTTTATAAAAGCAAAGATACAAACAACTCTTGTATTCCCAAACAGACCAAAAGACCAAAGCCATGTTAGGGTTGCTAAAGGTCTGAGCACTTGGGCTGCAGTATTTAAATCAAGCACGTTTCCTCTCTGCAAGGCTTTTTCATTCCTTTCTAGCACAGATTTGTTGCACCAGGCAAAGTCTGTGCATAAATTACGATCAAAAACTGATATGTGAAATACAGCTTCTGTTTGTACTGGATGTACAAAGTGTTGAATTCTTTTTAATGAAAAAAAATTATCAGTGTCTCTGGAATATGAGACAGATCATCTCGAATGTTGGTGGTAACTTTTCCTTATGGGAATTTCACCTGCGTGGGAGAAACAAAGAAATTGTTAAGGCTTTGGGGAAGAGTAATTTTAATTGCCAAAAAATACCATTAAAAAAAGGCATCATGGTGTTTCTTGCTTTAGAGTAGATGAATATTTTAGTTAAATTATTAATACAAAATATTTTTGTTTGTGTTTTACAAAGAAATAGTATCAGGATTTGCATCTTTGTTCTTTCCTTTTTAGCATGCTCAAAGTCAAATGAAATTTGGAGAAATGATCAGATTAAGCCTTGATTTTTATTTTATTCTTTTCTCCAGCAGTGTTGTTTAAAAATAATTTAGGTTATAAAATCAGTTAGCCTGAAAATAAAATTTATGAAATACTATTTTTTTTCATTTGGGACTGTATAATTTCTAAGGAACTTCAATTCTGTAACTTTTGCTTATGTGCTGTCATATATGTTTTTTCATACATTTAGTGGTTGATAGCTGCTTTAGTGATTATATTGCTATTAGCAACAGAGTTTTTTTAAGTAGTGCAAAATCAAATATTTAAGCTGTTGTCAATCTGTAAAGGGAGGATTTTAAGCAAGCATCCCTTTGAAATGCAAGCTTGTAACTTCCCAGTGCTTTGTGCATCAGAAGACTCTGGCATGACTTAAATCCTCTGAAATAAATGGAGGTAGCCACTCATAATTCCAAATAATCTTATTGCAGCAGCCAGTCTATGCCCAGAGGCCATAAGACTGCACCTCTGCCTGTAAATAAAACAGGGCAGTGCTCACTGCCAGCCCTGGAGTGCCAGGGAACAACCCAGTCCAGGAAAGTTGTGTATTTCCAGCTGGACACAGTGAGGGGTAGAAAATCAGTGAAACTCTGAGCTGAGCTCTTAGTGCTTTTACAAAATGGGTCTGCTGGAGGTAAGAACAGGTTTCTCACTTTTTGTGAATATACTGCTCAGTCAACCACCCCCAATTTTAACTCAAAACTCTTAAATTTCAATTATTCCTTCTGTGCTGTTTCCCACGCTAAACCCACTGAAGAGGTGTAAAGAAGGAAAATTCAGAGAAAACAGAACCCAGGAGCCCAAGCAGCCTGGGTGATGTTCACCTGCATTTCCTGGCACAGGGGAACAGGAGAGGCTGGACAGCAGAATTCTCTGCCTTGAGCCCTTGGGGGCTCCAGAGCCAGCCAGGAAAACAGCTGGGTGGGGAGGAGAGTCAGGGAACAACAGCACCAGTTCCCAGCTGCTGTCCTGGTTGGGTTTTTTTGGCTGTTGGGTTTTTTTAATGTGTGTTTGTGTTTGGGGTTTGGGGTTGTTTTTGTTATTGTTTGCTGGGTTTTTGTTTGTTTTGTCTTTTTTTTTTTTTTTAAACCTTGTTTTGGAGGGATAAACAGAGAACTCACCACTTTATTAGGGCTTGCAGGAGTGTTACAGACATCTGCAAAAAGCATTTGTATTTCCTTGCCCTGAACTGACTGCAAAGAGCTGCTCTGAGCTCCCAGAGGGGCTGTGCAATCTATTATAAATTGCTTGACTAAAGAAGGGTACTCTATTCATGCTGCTGCCTAAGGCTCCTCTATTAAAACATCGTGTTCACTGGATCACATTGCCATTCCTTAATTTTTATTAATAAATAAGCATAGCTGTGCTGTTATTTGCATACTTCTGGGTAGAGTTTTCTCCCTTTAGTTTTAGAATGATGGAGGGCAAATGAAAATGTGTGTATTGTGTGAAGAGTGAAGAAAAGGGAGCAATACAGAGATGCTAAATATTCATAATAAATTATGTAGGAAAGTAAGTTTAAGGCACCACTAATTTCAAAGCCTGAAATTACATCTTGGGTTGGAAAGGACCTTAAAGACCATCTTGTTCCAGAACCTCTGCCATGGGCAGGGACACTTTCCACTGTCCCAGGCTGCTCCAAGTCCTGTCCAACCTGGCTTTGGGCACTGCCAGGGATCCAGGGGCAGCCCCAGCTGCTCTGGGAACCCTGGGCCAGGGCCTGCCCACCCTCCCAGGGGAGAATTCCTGCCCAGTATCCATCTAACCCTGCCCGCTGGCAGTTTGAAGCCGTTCCCCTGTGTCTCGTCCCCACATGTTCTTGTAACTCCTCCTGTAAATAGTCTTTCTCCAGAGACACAGCACCTCAGCAGAGATGGGCAGGAGTTTTCTCCCAGTTCAGGATTTGTTTCCGGTTTCTCTTCTCTGACCCTTACTTGTTCTACCTGCACTCCGTGCTGCTCTCCCCTGTTCAGTTCAGCTGGATTTCCTGGGGAGGAAGATGTTCCTGAGGTGTTAAAAAAGCACTAAAATACTGCTTTTGCTTATCAATAGGAGTTGATGGGGTTTTTGTTCCTGTTGTGGCTTTTAAGCCTCTATCAATTACAGTGGACAGGCATCTTGTTGAATTATATTTCCATCACTGATGACCTCCTTATTTTCCACAGTGATATTTTATCCCCACTACACAAGATTGCTGCTTAATTTGTGAGCTCCCTAACGACGAGGCTGCGTGGAGAGGACATTTTTAGAGCAGCATGTGATAGACTAACTCATAATAAAAGAACCTTGGATCTAAATAAAAAAAAATACCTGTTGGAGCTCTCAAAAGGAAGAGGTTAATGGGTTCCAAGGAAGGAATGAACTGGAGAGTGTTGTCATGCAATTGTACCCAGGTTTGATTTCTTTGATCAGGCTGAGTAATGACTGTAGGCACTTGCCTGTCCCTATCATTATAATTTGCAACAAAATGAAATGCTGAGGACTTTCTACACTAGCTGAGGAATAATAATTGACCATTTGCTTGCAGATTCATGGCCCAGTGCTTATTTCAGAGAAGAAGTAAATAAATAGAAGAGTTGGTTTTATTTTAAGAGTTCAGGTATATGTAAAATGAAGTATCAGCTTGCACAAAACTCTTCCAGTTTCATCTGAAACTCTGAAGGAGTTTGGATCAGCTCTTTGGAGCTGTGGAAAAGGAGGGAGCATCCTGTAGTCCCATCCTGGAATGCAACTGGATTATATATAATATATATAAATACATAATTATATTTGATCCATATATATATACGGATCCAATATAATTTATACATATTTCTAAAAAAATAAAAAGCTGACTTGAGTAGTGGGCTGTTTTTCAAGGAAGCAGGAAATTTCATGATTCTCCTTTAGAACTGTGAGAATTTATTTAAAATGAGGAATTAGGTGCTGAGCTTTTAATATTTAATTTTCATAAACATGTCACTGAACATGTCCATAAAAAAAACCCAAGCAACTGTTACCCACTTTGTCTTCTACTAGGGGAAAAAAAATCCTGTCAGTCTGTCTCAGAGGTAGTTACTTACTTGCTTTGGAGTTTTGTTTTTAGTTTGGTTAGCAGAATAGTTTGGAATGGCCTGCACTGGTATTTCACTGACAGCAATATAGTTCAGAAATCCCTGAAAAAGGGAGATTAGGGATAAAATGAGAGAAAATCCTGAATGTCTCAAGCCAACTTAATGCTGTTGTCTGTATGTTAGGGATGGAGAGCCTTCCTTTAGGTCTGATGCTATTCAGAACGTGGGGTAAATGGACTAAAAGTGAATTACTCATGAAAGCAGAATCTTCAGCAAACATAAGAAATGCATATTTGCTATTTGCAGAAAAACACTTCTTCCTTGGTTTTTAGTTCTAATCTCCACATCACTAATTTAAAAAATAGAAAGCAACTTCACTACGTACTGTGTAAGATCCAGATTTGCTACTTGGACAGGATATCAGACTATTGTCCACATTTATAGGTGCTTCAATTTTTGTGTGTAATGATACCCACAGTATTGCTGGCTGCTGTACATTTTACCTTTGTCAGGACAGGAGGAATAAATAACACTTACATTAGGTTTCCCTTCTTGCATTCTGAAGAAAGATGTGGTTGCCTTTGCAGAAAAGCTGTCTTTGTGCATTTTCTGGTTGATGTCCTGACTCCCAATGCTCGTGTCAGATTGTATCCATCCTAGCAGAGGCACCTCCAAGGAAGGAAGCAATTAAACGCCCGTTTTTGCACAGTGAATTCTCACTTTAGAGTTAGTCTGATGGCAGGGCTCGTGTGTTCTAGCACAGGGCAGGAATGGAACAAGGGGCTGGGAGGAAGATGCTAACAGAGGTCATGGATGTGATCCCTCGATAGGAGGGAGCAGAGCTGATGGTGACATTTTTGTTCCTCTTCATTCAGAAAACTTGACACCAGCCATTCTAGTTTTCTTCTTAATTGTCTGTGATTCTTGTGTGCATGACTTAATTCCCTTGTGAACTGAGAAGAGGAAGCTGCAGGACAGATGTGTTAAGGAAACTTACTATGCTAAAAACCTTCCTGTATTTCTCCAAACAGATTAATACCCATCCTTCCCCTTGTATTAAGGTCAGTTTCTACTAAGCTGATTTGGGCAGTTCTTCAAACAGCTGCTATAGCTATCTTGCTTGTAAACTTGAGTGCCAAAAATAATATTTCTGAGCATTATAACCTGCATCATATGGGAATTATACCCACTAAAGCTAACAGTTAAGTATCTCCTAAGATAGTTCTGGGGGTGTCAGCAAGAAGCTACTGCAGCAAGATTTGGAGTCCCCAGGCAAGATTAGGAACTCAAACTCTACACTCAGTGCATCTCACCTTGGCAGCTGGGCAGGACTCTCCGTTTACCTCCCTGAATGAGGTGATTGATCAGCAATTACAGGAGCTGGAGTGTGGACCACCATGATATTTAAATACTGATTTTCATCAGGTGACTGAGGTAATGCTGGGGAAATTTCTGGCAAAACAATCATTTCATAGCCTAAGTACAACTTCAGCCACATAAATCCTGCTTGGGATGAAATGGAGGGAGCTTTGTCAAGCTGCATTTGGGTGTTTTGAAGGTATTAGATTCTGTCACAGCTGTGGGAAATTCTAATAAATAGTAATGTTAGAATACATGTGGTCTCTCTTTAAATCATAAATCAAACTGCAGTTTCTTCTTTATTGTGTCTCTGTTTAAGCAAAATATTTTAGCCTCTGTTATGAATCTAAATGGGAGAAATAAACACCCTGCTTTCAGCCTTCCAATATTAATATAGATTGTCTCCCAATTTATTTATCCTGCTGTTATGCTACTGAAAATGTGTTTTTTGAATTGCATATTGCATTCTGTCATTTTGGTACTGGAGCTGGATTTCTCATGTGGTGAATCTGGATTTTCAGCAGTGAGAGTTCCACCCCACTGTCAGGCCAGTGGAACTGACAGCTCTGGCCCTACCTGCATAAATCATGGCACAGCTCAGCTTGACTTTGTTCTGCTGACAGCTCTGAGCAGCTCTGCCTTTCAGCTGATGAGCGTGGAAGCCAGACTCAAAGCCAGGTTATACAAAAAATACAAATAAAATGGGTTTGCTTCCTTTTATGACGGGTTAGAGAGGTGCAAAGGCAATTTTAGAATTGGGAAAATCCACAGAACATGCTGTAGGAGACAGAAAATACTAAAAATGTATCGAGGCATGAAGGTTCTAACGTGATGGTTGCTTGTAGGGTATAAGAAGTGGGGAAAATATGGTTTAATTTGGAAGAATGCTAGAAAAGCTGGCTGGAAAAAGATAAGCCTGAAGTAGGAGCTCAGGTTGATGTGCAGAGTATCAAAGTTGACAGGCACTGTCCCAGGCTGAGCACAAATGGACAGGATACATTTTAATGCATTTTACTTTTTAATACATTAACTTTGAATAAAACCAGGAAAGTTCCTTTTGCTGAGGACCTTTGCCAAGAGAGGGAGGAGAAAACCTCTCAGAATGGATATTTGGGAGGCTTTGGAGGTCTCATTTTAATGTCTGGATCTGTGCAGATTTCCTATGAACGTCTTTTCTTTCCAGGGCTTCATTTCTCACTCTTCAAAGAGGATGATAACAATACCTGGGTAGCAAAGATCCTGGGACAGCAAAATTTTTTGCTGTGAGGGGCTCACCCTGTGCACAGCAGCTATGGGCTGGGCTGGGCAGGGCTGGCTGCTTGCAAGGAAAAAGAGAGAACAACTGTCTGATCTGCAGTGTAATTTTATTGCTCCTCTTCTGCAAACAGACTCAGTGAAAGAGGAACCCACTGACCTATTTCACCAAAAGGAGTGAGCCAGGTCAGCACCTGAGATCTGATCAGTGTCCTGCTGGTAGGAATGAATAAAGTCAAAATTCAAGCTACCATAAAATTTCCATCATCACCTCAAAAGCCGTGGACAAAGCGAAAATAATGCAGTTCCTTGTGTCAGTTACAGAAAGATGTTCTCAAGGAGAAGCTTGGAGATGGGTAGAGTGAGGGGGAGCATTCAGGAAATGAGCCAGCCTAAACAAATGGGAATAGGAAGAGGCCAAAGGAGTCAGATCTCACTGTAAAAAGTGGTAAAAGCAGTAGGAGATTCTCAGTGTTTTGTGTGGTTTCGGTTGGTTTTTTACCTTTCTGAGTAAATAGTCATTTAGGGTGCTCGCGTCCATAATTGCTCTTTGGTAGTGTTTCAATATTCTCATGCAAGTAGAACCTGAAAAGCAATTCTGTGCAGCTTGGAGGAAGAACTTTACTTCTACACTGGTGAAATACAGAGAGAGGATTTTCTCTGCACAGCGTGAGTGAGTCCGGATTTAACCGAGTACGGGATTCTGGTCATTTGCCTTGTCACTAGAATTGAGATTTCTTGGCTTTGCTCCTGGACTCCTTCAGTTCCCTCATCCCATTCTGCTTGATAACCTGCTTTAACAATAATCTTCAAATGTCTTCGCAGGAAAGTTTTTGTGTTTTGAGGGTTTTACGTGGAAGTTATTGGATGCTGCACTTTGCAGTTGGGTTCTCTCAGCAGAAACACTTCAGAATTTGGTTACCATCTTTGTCCTTATTTTCCCACTCACAAACTTTTTTCTTTCTTTTTTCCTCTTTCTTTTTTTTATTTCCTTTTTCCTTCTTTCCCAGTAAAAACATGTCTATTTTCAATGCAGCCATTTATAATAAACAACAGGTGCTGTGGGTGTTTCCAGGCACATACAGAATGCACATAATCCACTGCTGGACTGCAGGGAGAGCTATTTTTGCCATTAGCAGAGTGTGGAGCCTTGGCTCACATACTGAATTCTGGCAAACTTTGCTCTGTTAAGTGCAAGTGGGATTTTATTCATTGTGCGGTCTCCAAATAAATATATGTGCCTATCCAAAAGTATTGTTAAATTCTTCAGAGGGAAAGAGCTTAGATTGGGAGACTTGCCATTTTTCTCTAATTAGGAAACAAACAGAACAAACCGGGACCTGTATAACTAAAACCTTTATTTATTCAAAAGAAATTTAAAAAAAAAAAAAAGCTATGATTAATGTGCATGTCCTTTGGAGTTCAGTGTAGGTGTGGAGCTTTTCCTTCCCTCAGCTCTAAAACATGAAGGTGTCAGTCAGTATAAGGTGATTAAATCTAATTTGCTACCAATGGCATTGCTGCCCAGGATTTAACCTTCCAGCTGATAAAAGCCTCTGCCTCTGCTAAATGCTAGCAGAATTTTAGTACTTAGAGTTTCTTGTGGTGTAAATTAGGGAGGAACAGCTTGTGGTTTCAATATTTTGTGTTGTGACAATTGGTAGCTCAGGGCACTGGGTATGGGCTGGTTAAGGTGGATCTTCCTGCCTCTTATCCCTATAAACTACTGAGCACATTATAACATTTTGTCCATTATATTTGTCAGAAGTTAGGGTTTCCACTGGCGAGCTCAGGGATTCGTTCTGAGCTGACTGAAATTTAAAATAGCCAAAAAATATGGACGTGACTGTACCCGCCTGCTGGGGTAGCTGTGTGCTCTCCTTCCACTGTGGTTTGTTTTTTATTCACTCCTCTTACACCAAACTGCAAATGGCCACATTCTAATTCACTGTATACATCACAGGTTTCACGAGGCCTGTATTTATTAGTGTTGTTGAAGCTTTACATTGCTTAGTATTTAGTGCTCTATATGTGTTGGAGGTTTGATGTTTCTCTTGTTTTCCCCCTCTTTCCCCCCCAGTTTCCCAGTATGTGCCAGAATTTCCTTAATGTGGTGATTCAAACTGGTTATATTTTCAAATGTGACTTTTTCTGCTTTTGTTTTCTTCATGAATAAAAGAAATTCTCATTACATTCTTCTTGTGGGGGGGGGGGATGTGTGCGTCTCTATAAGAAATAGTCTTTGAAATGTGAGTGGAGCAATTTCTTCATAACTGATTTAACTTGTAAATTTATGGAAGTCTCATCAGAAATTCCAAGGACTTTCCTTGGGTCTGGCATCTTACAAGTGATCTGTTTAGATGGTAGTGTGAAGTATTTGAGGGGTTGTAGCACTTTCACTACTCAGGGGGAATTAGTGCAAGGGGAAGTCAGGAGCATATCCTTGGAAGAAATTCCTGTTTCCATTGAAAAGATTCTTTAAGAACCTAGAGGTTCAGAAAAATGAAAAGTACAGTTTTGAACTGGCATCTTTTGAATGGTACATAGAACCAACATATAGAAAAACTATTGACAATTTGTCCATATCCTCTTTGTCTGATTAAACAGGATTTTTTTAACCTCATTTACCAGGTAACTACCCTAACTTGGGATAATGGAGCTTGTATAAAGTGCTAGAACCACATGCTGCTCCTGCTGTTTTAACCATCCCAGCAAGTCAGTAATTTTTCCTTGAAAGGAGAAACTGATGACAAATAATTAGCATTCAGTTTCCTTCTTCTCCCTGTCGCTCTTGGTCGTGTTGACAGCTCTGCTTTCCTTGGTGCTTCTGACACTTGGCCGTGGTTACCCAACCTGAATTTGGGAGCCCTGGATTGGCCTCAAGCAGCTGCCAGGTCACACACAGAGGGAACGGGGTGACCAGACATCCTTTATCAGCTGCTGGCAGGGCGTGGGGCAAGGCTGCACGAGGGAGGGGATTCTCCTCCAAGGGTCGAGGGTCATTTCTGGAGTGGTGAGTGACAAAACACATGGCCCTGCTTGTCTCAGTGTCTGCACAGCCTCTGGAAGGATGGGCAGGGGAAGGAGGGAGGGAGGGAAGGAAGGGGGAAAGGAAAGAAGGAGGGAAGGAAGGAAGGAGTGAAGGGAGGAAGGAAGGAGTGAAGGAAAGGAGGAAGGAAGGCGTGAAGGAAGGAAGGAGGGAGTGCTGGTGCTCTGGTGTCAGTGCCATTCTTCACACGACCTTCTGCAGCTCCCAGCCCTCAGGATGGAGCTCACTCTGACTCAGAGCCTTGTGTTGCATTTGCAGCTGCTCCAGGTCACCAACTCTGTTTTCTTTTCTCTCGCCATGTAATTTTTTTTAAGATTACCTTGAGGTTTAGTTCAGCAACAGGGCAAGCCTGACTTGGCAGACTTTTAATGAAATCATTGTTTAAAAAAAAAAAAATGTGGCTGTTCTTGTGCTCATTTAGAGTAACTCTGCCCATTCTGGAGGTGCTCATGGTTTACTTTCTGTGCATGTACCCACGGATGATGACTGCTTAGAACATTGGTAATTCTCCTAAGGCTTGATCTAAAGCTAATTGAGGTCAGTGTACAATCTCCTGTTACCTTGATTGAAGCTTGGATCAATTTTTAGTGTTGCCAAATTTATGAAGCACTGCATGAATTTTGAACACTTTCTTAATGCTAAGTTAAAGCAGATTAGGGTAGTGAATGTATCTTTTGGAAAACACATGCAAATGTTATATGTAGACATGGACCTGTTCTCAAAGCATCCCAAAATGTGTGTTCTGTTGTTACCTTTGGATATTTTCTTCTTTTAGAGCTGATTTACATGTTTTAGAGGTTTTGGTGGTCTGTGCCATAGTGTTTAGTGTATAATCCATACAATGCTTAGGTTTCATATTAGTATACTCAGTTTTCTACTGATCAGCAGATAACTTACCCTGGAATTTTTTTAGGGACTTTTGACAGAACTGTCTATCACACAGAAACTTGGTTACTATTGCTGATAAAAGCACACAACTCTTCATTCTTTGACACACAATCCTCTTTGGGTCAATTCCACTTTATTTTGTACCCTGACATCTTAGATATTTCCTGAGCCTTTGAGATCCTCCGTTGTACTCCCAGAGGATAAAACTGGGGAGCAAAATGATAATTTTCTTATTGTCTTATCTGTGGAACACCACTGCAGACCTTATCCACATTGTATAAAACCTCGATCAAAACACGTTTGTGGTGCCCAAACGTACAGAAGCAGAAATGTTTCTAGATTTGTCAAATGCTTTGCTCTGTGTTGGCCACTGCTTTTTACTCTGCCTTGATGTCTCGCTGCACTCATTTTGCAGTGTCCCACGTCTCATTGTTTGTTTACTGCAAAATGTGTTTGGAGCTGATTTGGCACATCTTTAATTTACAGCAGGGATGTGCTTAAGGGTAGGTTATAATGCAAACTTTCTGTATGTTTACAAAATTAAAAGAAAATAATCGTTTTGAACATATTGCATCTGCTGCTGTTTTATGGGTGTGTTATAACAATTTTATGCAGCTCCATTTAACATGGAACTAAAACTGAGAACACAGTTTATTAATTTAGCAGGTTGAACTTTAAAGGGATTTTTGTTCTGCTGCAGAAAAGGCATTGTAAACAAGAACTTAAGGCAGCAAAATAATAAAATTAAACAAGGTAATCATAAATTATCCCTATTCAGGAGGAACGAGTTCACTGTTCCCTCTTAGGGGAAAAAAATGAAGACAAGAAAGGCAAACTTAAATATGTTGTGAAAACTAATAGGAACACATTCATATTTGCAGTTCTTATGAGGAGCAGGTTTGTTTTTTTTCCTTGACTCGTTTTCATGTTTGAGTACAACTATCTATACTTGTAACATGAGGCACTTTAATAAGCTTAAGATTATTCAGTGCAGTATTAAAAATGAAGCTGCTTTAACAGAAATGCATTGATAATCTGCACTGGAGGAAAAACTCCTTTGCCTCCAAGCAGTGTCTAACAGGTTTTTCTGACCTGTCAGCTGGTTTTGGTTATTGGACGCAGAAGGAGATCAGAACTGAGGAAGGTTTCAGTGAGCTGCAGCTCAGGCAGTTTATTTTGGTGACCCTGTGAACATGTGCTCGATTGCTCCAAGGTTTGCACTCAGTCAAACCTTCGTGGCCTCAAACCTTCCCAAGCCCAGCTTGTCTGTGAAAAGATTTTGCAATGCAGTTTCTGTTACGGAAGCACTTACAACTTCCCCATGTGGCAGATGCTTATTTACTTCAGAAATGGGATAAATACTTTAGTGAGTCACTGCATCAAATGACACCAGTTGAAACTAAATGTGTGTCTTAGTTCAGATCAGCTCTCCATGAGGTGTAAGGAAGGGCCTGGAAGAGAGGAAATGGAACCCATGGCAGGTTGCAGAAGAGGAATGCAGAATTACTCCCTGGCCTGATTCTACCTGGAACTCACAGGAGGAGAATAGGACTGAAAAGGAAGAGAGTCTAATCCTAAAAGCTGTATGAACTGTGTGGGAGGTATGGATTTTGTGATTGGCAATGGACTGAGAGGGTGACGTGTCAGATGTAAGTTCAGCAGTCAGATTTAGATGAAGGAAGGATAGATAGATATATAAGCACTACTTGTTCTAATGAACAGAGGCCAAGACATTAAGTTAAGTTGTACACAGCCCTGTGCTGGAGCAGAAATGACAAGAACAGAAATTCCATTAATAATGGAATAGATGCTGCTCATGACAGAGCTGTGACAGGAGACAACAGGCAACATTGTGGTTCTCGCCCACTTTGAACCGCCATCCGTTTTGCAAAATAATTCCTAAAGTTAATTTCCATTCTTAATTCTTCATTGAAACCTATTTAGACACCGTGGACCATAAGTTGTGCTGTAGGTTTCTCCATGCATAGTTCATGTAAAACATTTTACTATGAAAAAGAGTAATCTCTTCAACAGAGCTTACGAAATGGGGCAGATTCTATAAAAAGCCAACGCTGCCTTCTGGAATAGAGCAGTATCTCATCTGGTTTTCATCTGTGAATTTAGAGTCTTATTTTTGCCTTTGTCCTTCACTCCATATCTCTATTCTAAAGATCCAACAAAAATACTAATACTCCCTGGCAGCATAAACAGGTCACAACTCAAATGAGCTCTGAATATTGTTCCCAAGGGAACCAAGAACTATGTCACACTTGCTTAATTTCAGCATACATATATTCAGAAATTTTGGAAGTGAGGGTATACATTGAAAGTTAGATTCTTAATGTAATCGAATATGATGAAATATTTTATTATGTGACAGCTCAGCTTGAAAGGGAAAATCATGTTTTTTTTCTTTCCATGACTTATTTACGGATGAGCGGGCAGAACTAAAAAAGCTATGAAAATGTAACACTATTAACATCTAAATATTCTATACTGGATGAAAGTAAGAATGGACTATAAACTTTTGTTTTGAGCACGGGCTGGATGGTTTCTGAAATATGATTGCAGGTTCTAGAGAAAAAGGCCCGTAGAAATGAATTTTCCTGTCTGTGAGAATAAAAGGGGCTTGTAAATGGCTGTGATCTTTATGTTAAGTGGCTGCTAATGAGAAAAGCTGTTTAATGGTGGGATCTCAAGAATGGATCTGCACTTTGCCATGCACCCAAACAGGAAGAAGCATTACTGAAAGTTTCATGGCTGCAGAAACAAAGCCATGCATGTAGTTGCCTAGGGCAACAGAATGTTTTTCCTGACTAATTTGGCTGCATGAGAGCTCTGGAGGGATGAGCTGCTGCTGTAGAGCAGGAAAGGTCAGCGCACAGGGGGCAGGCTCTTTGCCGCGGGTCCGTGCTCCTGGGGGAGCAGCGCCATCCCCTGAGCCCCTGCCTGCCCCAGCTCCCTCCCAGCCTCACCCACCCTCTCCCTGCCCTTCCCTGGCTGAGCTCAGTCCTCTACCCTTGGAGCAGCAGAACTCAGTTTTTCCTGTTCGCTGAGAAGACCGTGTTCCCAGCGGGAGCTGCCTGTTCCAGTGGATGCCTGTCACAGAATTAGCCACTCTAACTCCGGGTGCCCTGCAGTCGCAGTACCTGTGAGCGCGGTCGTTGCTGTCGGGCACCTGGAGACTGCTCTGACTTCCTTCAGCACTGACTTCCCCGGGCTGATGTGCTGCTTTTGTGCTGCATGTTTGATTTAGAAACCAGTGGGGTTTTTCTTCTGTTCCCTACCTGCTTGCAAAAGTCTCTGGGGGACAGGCTGGGAAGAAATAAATGCAAGATTCTGATAGCTGAGTAAGTGGTACTGAGGTATGCAAAAAGTTTAGTAATTGAAGAAAGCCATTTCCCAATACAATCCTCTGCATATGTAAGGAGAGAGAAAAAGAATGGGTAAATAATAGCAAATCAGTCTGAATGGCAAAAAGAAATCTGGTTCTTTCAGCTCTGCACAGAGATGATGTGACCTGATGCTGTTCATGCCTATCCCTGTCCTGGCAGAATCTGGTGTAAACCTCTGCACTGCACTGTGCCTCTCGCACTCAGTGATGAGTAGCATCTCTGATAACTTTTGTTGTTTATTTCCATCAAGGTAAAAGTCTTCCTTCCAGTCTCAAAATGCCTTCTGAGTTAGCTCATATTGCCAACAGCACAGAAAGTTATCCATTAAAAAGCAGCGTGCTCATCACGGGCCCAGGTACATGTGGTTTCTTAGGTAACAGTGGAAAAGGAAATGTTTCCTGCTGGTTTGGATAAAATTTCTTGAAGTATATTTACACAGTTTGAAACAGAGGGAAAGTAAGTGCTTATCTTGCTAAAACTAGGCAAGTTGAAAGATTTGTGACGTGCCATTTACTGCACTTGAAAATTATTTTGGTAAAAAAGCTGCTGGGCAGCAGCATGGGCCCCTGAAAAGAGGCTGTGAAAGGAAGAATGGAGCAATCACTGCTTGCCCAAAATGAGGATATTAACAGGCATACCTGAATCCAGTTAATCCTACTGCCTTCCCACTTTCTGATTGTCTGCATGGTTCTTATCTATTTTCTCCATTTGCTTGAAGAAGCTTCATCTTTTACCTGCCAAAGTTGTACCCTAGGGTAGAGAATATGTAAAAGACATTTCCTCTTACACCAAATTTATTCTATTATATTCTCAGGTTTTTTTTAATATTCTAGGGTTTTTTTACTAGATATTTTCTACATTTTTTTATTTTTTGGGGGGGTTTGTTGGGTTTTTTGGGGCGGTGGTTAGTGGGGTTTGTGTTTTGTTAGTTGTGTTTCGTTTGTTTTTTTTTGTCAGAATATGAGAAATCTGTCCCTGGATTGTTAAGCAAATATTTTATCAAATGCTTTCCAGATGTATTTGAACTTTGAAAGATGTATTCACTGCCCTTTTTAAAGATGTTGAGCAAGCTTTTGTAGAACACAAAGGAAAGGAAAATTTTCATGTATGCCCTTATCTTGCTCTTATTGAGCATGTCATCTTTCACAGGAGTAGCCCTTAACTATAAAAGAATTATGGGAATATGCTCTAAACAGAGCTTTGGAGATCACTTATGTCGTTTTATTCCTATTACAAAATATCTGTTCAAACACCTGGGTATTAATGCACACTGAATTCAATATAATTAACACCATTGCAAAAAAAAATCTTAGTTTTTTTCTTTACTGCTCCTAAAAATTATGTTTGTAATCCATGTTCTAGTTTTCAACCATGAATAAAAAAAATCTCAGTATTTATTTGATTACTGCCTGTGCCCATGAAACAGGTTTTGAAAGGAATAGTGTTAGCTCAGACAGCAGATCTACACTGTCTCCCTTTTGAGATTTTCTGCATATTCTGTTATCTTCAACCAGAGTCTGATGAATTGTACTGGGGATACTTTCCAAATGGGTCATTATTTTCCTTCTTTTTAGAGGAGTTCTAAACTGCAGATTTAGATGGTTTTTTGGCCCTTTTATTTTCTTTTTTGGAGCACTCAGAATGAATTTTCTACCACCAGTTGGGGAGATGTGTAAAACTGTCCAGAGTTACTAAGAGTTGAATCAGTGTAGTAAACTGTAAGTTTGATTTCCACCTAGTACAATGAAGGCATTAAACAAAGCTATTTCTCAACATCACATCCTGTGAACTTCCAGCTCCCCTCTTCAGGCCAAGATGTAGAAAAACTGTTATTGAACAGAACCAATTATAAATATACACAATGTTCTGCACTGCACAGAAAAGGGGAGCTGGGGTGGGAGGGAAGAAATTCTCTCTTAGTCTTTAACTCAAGTAGCTCACACCAGTATAAAGGAAAGTCTCTCATGAAGCACAATCAAATTAATACTGCTGGCAACCAAAAGTGAAGTGCTAATATGCAGGAAAGCACACAGATGTCAGAATTGAACTTTCTTGCTCTCAGTTCTGCATCTCAGATATAGTTTGTAAGTAATGGATTGTGTTGGTGGGAGAGAAGAATTTGCCTGCCTCGTGCTGTAAAGATTGTGTAGAGATTTTACAGCTGAAATGGGATTCTTTGAGTTTAAAGTGCAGAGGGGACAGTGACTAATGGGATGTAGAATAAGCCTGTAAGAATAGAAGAAGCTGAACAAATAGAGAAATCAAAAATGTTGGATGGGAAGTACCAGGTAAGAAAGAGAGGAAAAGGAGTGGAAGTAAAAATGAAAATGGAAATAATGAGCTTGGCTAAATTGAGTGAAGACTTGGAGTTTTTTAGTGTGCAGCAGATAGGAGTGAGCTGGCGGAGGCTCACACAAGCGTGGCCCTGTCAGAACGACAGACATGCCACCCACTTGGATGCTGCTTACATTCTGGGGAGGCCTCTCCGGAGCTTTTGGAAGCACCCAGTTGAACATCAACGGGCACAGCCAGGACGTGTCAAGCAGAAATTCGGGCAAAGGCAAAGTGCTCCTGCGTGAGGAGGCACAGCCAGGGGTGGGTCTCAGCTGGGATGGGGCGCTGGTGCAGGCGGTCAGAGCCAGGGCAGCCACAGGTGCTGCTGCAGGACGAGCACCCCTGGGCAGGACTGCTGCTGTGTTTTGCTTTTTGGAGGGCTGGTTCGGCCCTGTACTGGTGGGAGCAGCACTGAAGGCTGCCCTGAGCCTTTCTGGAGCTGCTCGGTGACCCTGTGCGTTGTGGCAGGGGTTGGGCTTGCGGCTGTGGCAATGCTCTCACTGCCTCCTCCCCGGCCCTGCCTGCTGCACGAGCCAGTCTGAGCCAGAACACCACGCCATAAAAACACACCCGTGGAAAACACTCATTTAAATAATGTGGAAAAGTGCTGAATAGCTACACTTGCTATTTTGTCTGCATAGAAATGAAAGTTGAAAAAATTTTGTTGAGTACTGCGAGCTGGCACTATATGAGCTCTTTTATTGGTTGAAACAGGATACATGAAAAATGTTTTCTTCTCACACCTTTCATTAATCTGGCTCTGTATTTTTGCAGACAACACTGAGCATCAGAGAAGCAAGATGCCTACTAAGATCATATTATAAATTCTCATCATATTTCTTCTTTGCTTTTTATTGCTTCCTTACTTGGCTTGACATTTTCATATGAATAAAGTACCGTACCAACATCAAGTTGTTCTCACACAGGTTTACAAAGTAAAAAAAAAAAGTCGATAAACATGCTGGAAAGGAGAAAGAAAGAAAATATTGGAAGCCAAGCTACAAATGGAATGGATTTTGCATTTTTTCCTCCCCTGTATGTCCTTATTCAGAAACAGGTGCACTGGTCAGTTTTGTTAATAGCTTCAATAGCTGCTAATCCAGTGCAGGGTTCCTGATGTATGAGATCAGTTTTCTTCCTGCGCTAAGGTAAAATGAAGAAAATATCCTTTTACATACTAATTTTCTTTAAGTGGTGGTGTGATTTTTTTGTTGTTGTTCTTGCCAGCCCTGATTCTGACTTAGATCACAAGGAGGAGTCATTAACTGTTCCGTCCTTGAGAGCAAATCATACACAGAGAATAAATATTAAAGAGCTCATAGTTACTCCCATATAAGTTTAGTTAGACTGCATTAGCTTAATTAGAAAAGGCTGTCTCAGGGAGAATCTGCAGTGAATTTGTGCATTTTTCCCCTTTCTCTGGTGTTCCAGTCTTGTCTTCCCTTCAATTCCCTCAGCCAGTTCTGTTACAAACAACCAGTGTGACAGAGAAACCAGGGTTACCTTATGGACCAATGTCCTGTGGGCCTTCAGAACAGAATTATAAAGATTTTGAATCAGTACATTTGCATAGAAAGTAAGAGTTTGATGCAACTCTGATGAGGACTTTTAGAAGAGCCTAGGGGATAAAAGTATGAATAGTCCAAAGCACTAATTGAAATGTCATTTGTTTAGAATGCATGGTTCAGCTTCTCCTCGTCCTTTGGATGAGGAAAGTTTCACTTTTGCGTAGGTTGTTGTCATTGTGTGGGGTTCCTTTGTTTGGGTTTTTGTGTGTGTGGAAGCAATGTGAATAAATTTTTGCAGAAGATGTAACAGGTTCAGCATTACCTGTCAGTTTGTTCTGAAATGAATGTGGGCTACAGAATTTTCTTTGTGCTTGATGCTTCCAAGAGTTCAGAGTTTGAAACTGGTTCAATTGCTAATTGATGATGCATAAAATTGTACTATAAAACACCATATGAATTCCCTCGCAAACATTCAATTAAGATAAAATGTTTTTCAGAGCTTTGCTGTGTAATGAATCTTATGCTGGATCTTCTTAAATCTTAATAGATCTGAATATGCATTATCTCAGTTGAGTACTATTTTCTAGAAAGTCACAGTTGACTTTGTTATGGGGTGCCTTCAAGAGGTGTTGGGGGAAGGTGGGCACCTACCAAGGCCCTGTGTGAGAGGAGAAAATACAGCTGATGTCCTGTGTGACCCTGAGGTGTCCCCAGAACCCCAGGTGTTTTCAGCCAGGTACATCTGGGTCTTGCTGCCTTATTGCAGGGTGAACCAAACACCAGACCTGCATTCAGACCTCCCTGCTGCTCCAAAATTCTGAGTTTTGTAGTGGTTGAGCTCCTCCCTAAGTCTCCAGACTCCGTAATAGTCCAGAATACTCGACAGTATTTTCTGTTAGCTCTGACAAGAAGCAAACCTGGGAGGAACTCACTGCACTGCAGTGCACTGAAAGAGAATAAGCAAACCTCCAAAGAAGTTGTTTCAGTGTAAAGTATAAGAAGAGAAGTCTCTAACTGAGTTTTATTTGGTTTGGAAGCTTTGCATTTGATTTTTATTCTTAGTTTAATGTTGCAGAATGCTGAGGGAGTTCTAAACAGTTTCAGTTTAAATTTACCAGTTTCTGTTGTCCTTAGTAGGCAATGGTTTAACTAGTGGGAAAGTTTGCCAAAAACAGGGACAGGGATGGTCTGATTTAACTGAGTGGGGGACAGTTGTGTGCAGAAAAATGTTGAAAATCTTCGAGAAACTAGCACAATCTGGGAAAAAAAAGCATTGATTTAAAAGCTCTGTTTGAAATATTCCTGGCCATAGAAATTTTGGGGTTTTTTTACCAATACCCAGAGTATCTCTGAAACCAAATCCATTCTGAAAGATCTCACGTGGATGGCCGTGGAGGTTGTGATCCCATTCAGGTTTCGTGGGTAAATTAATACTGCCAAAGCTCTGGAAGGACTTCTGCAGTGAAGTCAATGTCCATAGTTTCTAAAAGAAGAAAAGCCCCTGCTGTGAAGCCCTGCAGAACTCTTGGATGGGGAGCAAAAGACGAGTTTACTTTTGAGCAGAGGTTTTATTGACTCTTCAAGATGATAGAAATAGAAAAAGAAAATAACACTGGAGAGCTCCTGAATATCTTTCTGTAAAAAACTGAAGGATTCTGTAATGAAAGGTGACTTTTCTCAGATTTGGCCATTTCAGTGTTGCTCTGGCATTAAACATCCACAAATTGTGCTGAGTGGCAAGCACAGTTAACAACACATTTAATCAAAATCCAAAGTTCTCCTTGGTCTGCCCAAGAAAAAAGGAAAGGGATTTAATTGTCTCTTCTTATTCAATACATAACTTGCAAATCAGTATGGAAGGAGAGATGGAATATTAATTTTCCTGCTTGATCTTTTCTACTTTATTGGAATATCTTGTTTAACTTCCAGAAATAGCAAGTGTCTTCAAGAATAAAATACTCCTTCTGTTAACATAGGGCTCATGACAACCTGCTAACCCTGGAAATTTAAGATATGTTATCTAACAGTTGTAAGTGGCAACAGAAGAATATTTCTATTCTGTTTTTTGTCATATGCCAAACACCTCTGAAAGAAAGGGTATTTCAGTCTTTAGGGCTAAAAACCTCTCATTGAAATTTCTGTTGCAACTTCTGTCAGAGGTTCTAGAATTTATATTTTATCTCTTTGTAGACTTTTTGATTTATTTTTTGGCACAGATCTATTGGTTGATTGATTGATGTGTGGGTGTGCTTTGTTTGTTTTTCCCCAGAGTGAATTAATTTGAGAGTTGTTTCCTAAATGCCTGCTCTGGCACAGTTATAACAGTTTAGTTCACAATTTCCTGTGCATCTGCTGAAGTGTCTCAAACGTGATCTCCCATCCACCCCTTGTCCTACTGACCCCTCCTCCTACCCCAGCTGTGTCTTCCTCACACTTTTCTTGTCTTTTCAATAAGTTACTGGTTATTGATCAGATGTTCGTGCTTTAGTCTTAATTTTTTGTCATTGTCACTGTTTTAGTCCTTCCACTGCCCGTGTTGCCTTAGGAAATCGATTGGGTGGAGGTTTTTTTCTGTGCATTTATTTAATAACATTAGATTTGTATGTTCTAATTGCTTTGAGTCTCCTCATCAGTGTTTATCGTTCTGTGCTATAATTTTATTAGTATCATGCTTATTAACTTCCTTTTTGCTTTTGTTTTTCCCTACCTTTTCTTTTTCTAGCTCTCTCCCCCAGCCTTTTACACTGCACATGATTTGGTCGTTTTGAAAATTTGTCATTTCTGAGGTGACTGTTCTTGTCCTGCCTACTTCTGCCCCTTCTTGATGCCATAATATTGCCAAGCCATTGTTAGTGATGCCTCACAGTTTACATTCTACCAGTTTTTTCAGTACTTTGCATGTGAATCAGTTCATGAGCATTCACAAATCAGCAGCAGCGAGACACACGCGCGCACACCTCCAGAGCCCAGGAAAATATGTCACTGAAACATTAGCAATATGTTTAATCAGCACTGCAGCCAGGGCTCATCTCAGGAGCAGAAATTGAAGGTCTTCAAGCGAGCAGTAAATTCTGCAGCGCAGAATGCTCCTAAAGAATACAAAACGTAGCAAATTAAGGGCACCCAGCTGAATTTATGGTCAGTGTTAACAAACGGGCTGGGTGGAAACTGCTTGGAAATTCAATATCCATGAAAAAGGGGGCTCAGAATTCTCCATCTGAGCACGGGGCGAGCCGTGAGCACTGTCTGGGCAGAAGTTGGTCATGTTCATGTGCTCTCTGCCCGTTTTGTGCATGAATTGGCTACTCATGAGTAAAGTGAGCGTGCTAAAAGAGGGGGAACAGTCCTGAATGTTAAATTCACTTTGCCTTTGCTACAAATGATCACTAAACTGGAAATAGTCGTGGTGCATTGAGACTCTCTCCCAAGGCTGGTGGTGTTGCCATCCTATGGGTGTCATGGGCAATCAGCGTGAGCACTGGGACACAAATGGTTCCTGGTAATCTGATTCTCATGTGAACACACATTTCCATAAACCAAAGGACTGGGGAAGAGGAAAAACAAAACCCAGAGCTAATTCTGTGAACCATTTGCTAATTAAAGATCCGACTCAGGCTGCTCCACTGTCTGCTTCATCGCTGTGACCTAATTTGTTCCTCAAAGAAAGACAATCAGCTTCCTTCAGGGTGTTGTTTTTTTAGTGACAAAGGATATCAGAATTATATCTTCAAAAAATTGAGACAACCAACAGCTCTGGACTATTATTGCTGTTTTTTGTGTACCCAACTATTTTCTCCAGGAATTTTATTGGCACACAAATGGATGCGAATTCCTAAACGGATACAGAAAATAAATAAAATACATACAACGGTTTGCTGCAGTTTTGGGGGAATAGTTCAGCAAACACATCCTGGAAGTTTAAGTGTCACAATTTGGCTTCTTTCCAGTGCCAGGAGCACTTCCATTACAAGTTAATTTAGAGGTTTAGCTGCTGAAATAACTTCATCATGCTGGGCTTGGGAATTTTCTTATTATTGTTAGATGTTACTGTTTTTTCAAAAAGCAAACGCACAAAACAGACTGGCCCATGGATTTATTGTACTTTGTCATGCGTGCTCTCCAAACCAGGGATTTCTGAAGCTTCTTTGCAAGAGCACTTTGATTTCTGCTCCTGCTGAGTCAGCAGCAGTTCAGCCTCTCCAGGGTGATAGAAAGACAAGTAAATTTTTTGTTGGCTACAGGTGTTTATTCTTATTTTACCCTAAAGCATATGAAACCCTGCTAGCAATTCAAGGTAATTAACAGTTTTCAATACAAACACTAATGCAAACATTTGTATGCAGTAATTAGAGCTTCTTCCCATTCTCCCCTAATAACCTAAAATGTTCCTGAGAGCTGCCATTAACACTTCCTAACTTTTTAAACCTGAGCAAAGTCACTGTTAATTGTTTAAGAAATGCTACTCTGATAAATTTGTTTTGATTTTAGACTAAGAATTCAGTTTTCTTCCTGTGAACTGGTATTGTTTTGGCTGCAAGTGCGTGCTCCTGTGGTCTGCACTGCTCTGGGAAATCTGTCAAAGTTACTTCCATTGCTCCTCTTGGCTGGATAATAGGGTCCTCTCTGCATTTTCCCTGGAAAGTTTTGTCCTTTTGTTCTTGAAACAAATGGCAAATAATCTACAATCATCAGCATCTACAACAATCTTTATATGAATTTTTTACCGTCATAGGAAACAATTAAAGTAAAAGTAAATATGAGCATCAGAAAGAAATTTGCCACACTAAGATGGCATCAGTTACTATGGAAAAGTTTTTCAAGAACCATTTCTGAATACTAAAGCTGTATGTCTTTTTCTTAAATATCTGGGGAAGAAGATCTTGGGTCTGATTTGAGGTAGTTCATTCTTGAGTGACTGATACAAAGGGCAGCGAATTCAGGTTTTCTGTCCTTTCCAGTTAAATCTTTGGTGCAATTTAAATAATCATTTAATATAAAGCAAGAGGAGATCTATCCATGCTGGAGGTAAGCCTTGTGCCCTAATGGCACATTCTCTTTTCCACGCTGTACTCTGTGGCTCAAAACTTTGCATTTTTTCCTCAAGACACTCAACACAAGCTCGGAATGAGCACAGCACATCCTCGCCCTTTCCTGGGTCAGCTTTTGATCGTTTTGCTGTAATGGGTTCCAGGTTGCCAGCACATTTCCTGGCTCCTGGTCATTGCCAATGCCTCAGTTAGGGACTGTCAGCAGAGACAGCGGCGGGTGCACGGGCTGGGATGTGCTCAGGGCAGCGGGGCAGTGGCAGGGAGTGAATTTGGGGGATTCAAGTGCTTTTGAACTCCTTCAGGTTTAAACTCTCTGAGCACACCAAGCAGACACCAACCATCCTGGCAGGCTGCTTAGCTGAGTCTGGTAGCTCCCTTCACATGAGTCTGGGTTTGTCAAGAAAACAACAATTTCAATTTTTTTTTGGATATTCTCTCTTAATAACCTTCTGAGGATTTTGAGAATACTAGAGATGGTTTATTTCTGTTGCTTTTAATGGGTTCATTGGCCAGATCTTGACATGCTTGCTTACAGTTTCTAATATTCATTTCAGTTGGTGACCCAGACCGTTAAGATGTGAAAATACAGTTTCATTAAACTGAAGTATGCCTAACTTAGAGACAAGTTACATTGATGATTAAGTGAATTTGCAGATGGGAAGAGCTATAAGCTTAATGCAGACAGATAATAATACAACATGAAGAAAGAATGTGAGGGTGAGAGAAGGAAGCACAGAGGTCAGCTTGAGCAAAAAAAAAAAATAAAAATTAACGTTTCCCAAGTTCATTGGCACAGAAGGAAAAGCCAGATATTTCAATTTCAAGTACAAGATGGTCTTTAAGGATTATAGGATATTTCAGAATCTGTTGTTTAACTGATCTGAGGCGGAGGTTTTGACTTTTTTACAGTTGCAACACTCTAGGAATTTACCAGTTAAGTCTGGAGTAACTTTGGGAAGGTTTTCAGGGAAGTTCCCCGTGGCTGAGGGGTCTGTACCTGCCACCTTCAGTGGAAGCTCCACTGCTCGGGGCACTGGGGGTGCTTCCATAGAAATGAGAAGGAAACTTCTCCCCTTTCCCACTGCAGAGGAGAGGGCTCGGTGCAGCCTTTTCTGTGTGAAGGGGCTCCTCAGGGAGATGGGGAAAGGCTTTTCCCAGGAGAAGGCTTTGAACTAAAAGAGGATGAACTTAGATTGGACAGGAGGGGGGAATTTCTTGGAATGAGGGTGGGCAGGCCCTGGCACAGGTGCCCAGAGCAGCTGTGGCTGCCCCTGGATCTCTGGAAGTGCCCAAGGCCAGGCTGGAGCACCCTGGGACGGTGAAAGGTGTCCCTGCCAGGCTGGGGTGGGGAGGGCTTCAAAGGTCCTTTCTGAGCCAAATCATCCCATGATTCTCAGAAAAGTGCCTTCTGTGATGATGAAACGAGGCTGCCATTTCTGCTCCTTGCTGAGATTCGCTGGGTTTATTGGTATTTGTTTTCTTTCCTTTGTGCCACATGTGCAAGGGCTGTCTCCTGCCACGTGTTAAGGACATGATTTCCTAAGTGTGCATCTACTTAGCTGCTGCTGAGAGCAGGAGTGACTAGAATTCCAAAAGTTACCAAGGACATCACAGGTTGCATTGAATCCCAAGAAAAGAATGACAATTTAATTTGCTTAGCATGAAATTTGATAAGAAAACGCGTAGAAATAGCACAGTGCTCCTCCATTTAAAATATTAGCTTAGCAACACACCTGGGTGTAAAAGCAAACAGAATTTAGTCATTCGAAGAGCATTTAACAGGTCTAATTGGGGAGCAGTATCAAAATGGATTTTTTGGAACTTGTGAGACAGTGTTTATCACAAAGAGCAGAGGAGACAGTCAGCAGGGCATTGATTCTGTCCCATTTAGCTGTGCCAGGATCATGACAGGTCGATGTTCTCATGAAAAAGTTTGAAAATAAAATGCAAGTGATTACGAAAGCTGCAAGCATTTAAAATAGTTCTTAATGATGTAGCTGCAGTTTCTGTTACTGGAATAGCTCTTGTTGATTTATATTGGTTTCTACTCAGATGGTTGTCTGGTTACAAATGATGTTTTCATCTACACAGAATTAAGGGCTTAGAAATAACTTTTCAAATTAGCCTAATTAAATGTTTATTAATTTTTTAATAGCTATCACAACAGCTTTGGGTTTGCCTGAGGTTTTTGAACAGAAGGTGCCTCACCCTTTCAAAGAGGTTAGGAAACTGAGGGAGGGAAAGGTTAAGTAACTTGTTTAAAGTCACTGAGCACAGATCTTTAATTTGCTGGCCCATGCTTTATTTTAGCACACAGTTACAACCCAATGCTGTGATGATAATATTTCAATCAGCTGGAGATGGGCTACAGTCTCAGGGAAAGAAAAGTTCTTATTTTATTTTTGGGGGGAGTTCATATCCATTTAACATCTTCACTTCCTGCTGTCACTTTAAAATGGGTGAAAACACCCTGGATTATTGCACAGGAGGCTGAGTGTTTGCTTGTGATATTAGATTTTCTCCAGATGTTTTTAATATCATATTTAATTCTCTTTGTTTTTATCCAATATTGTAGAAGTCAATGGTCTTACTGACTTTTCAAACCAACAGCTAGGTCTTTTTTCCAGTTATAATTTGTTGAGCACTTGGCATTATATGTGAGTAGCAGAGCAGAGATGTCTTAGCTCTCATCTGTAACTGTTTTCCTGAGCAAACCTTTGTGGTGGATTTTGTTCCAAGCTTTTTGACAGATGTTGTTTCAGAGGAGGAGACCTGTGTGAAGAGAGGAGCAGAAATCCCTCAGGATCCAGAGAAAAACTGCTATTTCCTTCTTCCATGTAAAATATGCAGAAAGACCTGAGACTAAACAAAGGCTGAGATCAATCTATTGATCTGGTTTCCATTTCAGAGCAGGAAGTGATTAAATTTGGGTTCTCAGAGTTCATTTGAATCTTTTATTAGTATCTTTACAACTTATTTGTATCCTGGATGAAGCAGGCCACTGTTAATGGAGCCCAGTCTGGCTCTGGAGCTTTGCTGGTGATTCCTCCACGACTTTATTCTAGTGTTGCTTGTTTTAATGCTCTTATCTCTGTCCTTGTAGTGTGGACTGGAAGCTAAAATAGCTTATTTTACACNTGCTTTTTTATTTTCCTTTTTTTTTTTCCCCCAGGAGACTTTGATTCTGTGACAGACTCTGAGTTTCTGTATGCTTAGAAACATCATTTTGTCCCTTGGTTAATTGCTTTCTCATGCTTTTTAAACTTTTAATTTCCATCATTCTTTAATCTGCTGTCACTTTGCATATTGTCCCTTCTCCAAGTTATTTTGCCTTAAAAGACACGTACTTTGGGACTAGTGGGCCTTACTAGGACAGGCAATTATTGCCTGGATATGGTGCTAGTTGCAGACAGATTAGTTAAGGGCTGGGTTCAGAAGCTGTGAAAACTATGCCTTGGAAAAAAATGGCCTCAAAAATGGGTTTTGGGAACCTAAGAACATTTACCTTGCCAGAGAAAAGGGCTTCAGGATTTAAACAAAACAAAACGAGCAAATAAACAAACTCATCTCTAGAAGAAAACCCCATCAGGCAGCCAATAAAACAAACAAAACCCTGCTTTGGCTGGGCTGAGGGAGCTGCCGAGGGGAATGTGTGGCTGGGGACTGGCGAGCAGAGGAGTGAGGGGCATTTACAGCTCCCTGCCCTGAGCCCTGCCACCCTCCATCCCCAGCTGCACTCGGCCAGGGACTGCATTCCGCACCAAAAGGACTTAAAATAGTTTTGTTAGGAATATCACATCAAAAATACTCTTCAGATTAGACTAGAATACGTTCATAAACCTTCAAAAACGGGGGAAAAGTCTCTGCCAGTGAGGCTAATCTCTCTAGCTAGGGTTTCACACAGAAGCAAAACTTTTTATGGAAAGACTTTTGATACATAAATGAAAAGATATTCTCTGATATGTAGTCTTTTTCAGATAGAAGTTCTTTACCTGCTGCAGCAAGGTCTGCTTGCATTTACTCCATTAAACACCTGAATATGTCACAGAAGCCGGTGTTGTCTTTCCTTTTCACTGCAGTTTGTCCAAACTTCATCTCCAGCAGAATCCTGCACTCTGCCCCAAGGCACTCAGGCATCTGAAGACAGGTAATAGGGAAGTGTCCTTGCTTTTGTGTAGAAATCCTTATTCTGCAATTATTCTTTTCAGCTAGAACAGAACGTAGTCTGTGAATGTTTCTCTCTTGTATTAGCCTCAGTTCCAATTAAAAGGAATGCTAATTATCTCCTCCTGATTTCCCTGGCTTCAAACTGGCACGAGGGGTGGCTTCCTGCTAACCCAGCCAGAGGTACTCTTGGCATGCTGGGGACTCCAGCTCTTATGGCTGGCATAGTCCTGGTCACTTAAACTGGGTGGGATCTCTTCTCTCTCTGCAGTTCAAGTTTTCATGTCTTAAAACTCCAGCTTCTGGAATAAACAGATTTAACATCAAGTGATGAATTAGCTCAACTGCTTTGTTTTAATTGTTACTTTTTGAATTATTTCTTAATTTTGGATGGATGTTTCATGACTTTAAGTTTGGGCATGGCAATACTGAAAGGATAAACACTGGTCTGTATTCTCACTGTGGTGAAAATGCTCTCACTGTGAGGAAGCTTCTCTTCCTCACATGGTTGATGTCAGATTTAGAGGAAAAATACTGGACAAGGTTGTGCTTGGGCCACGTTTTTATAACATTCTTGATCCACTAATAGCTGAAGTTTTCATTTTGTGTTAGCTTTCTGTGTTAAGACTTTTGTCAATGCGAGTGGTATTTACAGACTGACTTGCCTCACTGTAGCTTTGGTGATTGATTATTTAAGCCCACATAAACTATTGTATCAAATGAAAAACTATTTTTGACATCCTTAAGATGAATAGAAGAGTAGAATAGCTCCAAAGGAAAAGAATCTGGTAATTGAAATGCTAACAGATCCATAACTTTACTCCATTATTACCTAAATCATTTTGTAGATATTCAGCACAGTGTCTTTTCAAATCCCTTTGTGAGCTGATTTTCCCAGTGCACAGGATCTTGATGAAAAGAATCAATTAAGCCTGGAAAGCTCCAATGGTATAAATATCCTTAGTAAATAAATTGTTATTGTATTAGATAAAACATGCTGATTTAAAACAGTTGATAAACCCTATCTCTAGTCTGTGGCATATTCTCTGGAAAAACTCCCAGATTTCACGGAATGCATAATGCATGAGTGTCTCTTGGTGTGATTGGGTTGACTGTTGGGGCTCTATCTGGATATTCTGCTGTTTGGTTCCGGTTGGTGCTCGCTCCCCAGCGCCTCCCAGGCAGGGGAAGGAGGCAGGGTGCTCCTCTCAGCAGCACACTGTCTGCTACACAGCATCCCCGATGAGAGCAGGATTTAACTCTCAGGGTACAGTCATGGTAAAATCAAAGGGGGATCTGAGGAGACCAAGGCTCTTGGGGGATGTTGGTGTAGTTCTCCTGTCAGCTGCCTTGTCAAACAGTGCAGAAAATTCCTTTCCCCTTTCCCCTCCTTTCCCCTTTCCCCAGATGTGCTCTCAGCATTTTCAGGTGTCTGTGCTGCTGTTCAATTCTTGCCCCATGGACAGCCCCATATCTTATTTTCTCTAGAATGAAATCTGAACATTCAGCTTTGCAGCCTCTGCAGCATGTAAAAATAAATATACATATACAAATGTCTACACGTTATAAAAATGCCACACATTGATAATAGGTACTCCTGCAGCAAAATGTACTTACCTGAAGGCATTCTTAGGGGGTTGCCCTTAAATCCATATTAAGAGTATTTTTTAAAAATCAGGGTTAATTCTGAAACTAAAATCAATGAGAATAAGGGTTAAAAGATCATTTTGGCACATATGACATTGGGCTTTTTAAATTGCTTAAAGTCTAGATACCCAGGTATGGAGGGAGGAAGCAACTTTAAAAAGGGAAAACATGGTGGAGCAAGAATGAAAAGGAAGAATGTGAAGTGAGATGAAAAGTAAGTTAAATAACATAAGTCAGTAGATTCTAAAGATGAAGAAAGAGGGAAATAAATCAGAAAGAATGTACTGACATTGTGAGGGTAAAATGAGTGGAAATGCATGGATGAACATAGGGGCACTAGGGAAACATGATTAAACAGGTGGAAAAGCATAAAAAATTGCAAAACTAGGAGATATTAATTCCAAGAAGATGGGATAAAATTGCTTCTGACAGAAATGAGGAGACTAACACAAAACTAAAGCTGGCAAAATACTGGAAAAATTAATATTCAGGTTTCTAAACAAATGGCCTTGGTTTCACTCCCGTTCTCCTGTTGTTTCTTTCTACACATTGTCAAAAAACATGGAGCTGAGCCAGGGTGAATGTCCAGAGAGGGGGAATGCAATGATGTGTGAGGGGTGTGTGCAGTTCCTGAGTGCTTACTGCAGGGAAGGGATGGACGAGGCAGGCAGTGCATGGCTTATTTTGTGACCTGTTTGTGTAGCACCACTGGAAGTCTGTATATTATATTTCATGGACTTGAGAAAAAAATCATTTTTTCTTTGAAATATTTGAAATTTATCAAATGGAATTAAAGAATTCAGAGAATCTATGATAACTGTATAATCATAAATATATGAAGGTCCTTACCTTCAGTATAGCATAGACATACCTCCAATATTTCCTAATTATGCTTTATAATTTATTCACTGTGGTCTAAGCCTGAAAGCCACCAATAAAATAATAGAGGATGAAGATGCCAGAAGCAAGACTTGGAAGGTCAGAAAGGAAAATATCCTGATCAAACAAAAAGCCATGTTGATGCCTGGAGAGGCTCCCTGGAACAGAGGCTGGGCAGAGTTAAAGGAAAAGGGCAGGGATTTATTAAAAGGCCTCAAAGGATCCACCCTGGGCAGTGCAAGAGCCCTGCCAGGCTCCACCCAGGATGGACCCCTGGTCAGGAGTTTTCACCTTTTTATCAGTTTTGGTCATTTCCACACTGGGGTAATTGTCCAATCCCAGCTCCAGGTGCTGCAGTCCCATCTCCCAGATTGTCTCCTCAGTTCCCTGCTGTTTGCACTCTTTGGGGCTGAGGCTGCAGCGGTGCCCTTGGCTCTGGGCTGGGAAAGGATTGCTCTGTGTGCCTGAGCTGGGAGGAGAACCTGCTCACACTTCATGTGGAGTTCAGGGTCACAGCCCAGAGCAGTGCAGAATCTGGAAAATATGGAAGCTGAAATTAAGGCATCCACATAAGTAATTTCACTTCTGGAGGAAAACTACAACAGCCAGCCTGGCTATTCCCAGGGGAGAAGTTATTCATGAGCACAGGAGTTTGCCAGGTCAGGCCCTGAATCAACAAGGCAGTGACTGTGAAAGACAGGAGGAAGGTTAATGAGAAGCACCGGAAAGGCGTTCATTAAAGTGGAAATTGAAGTCACCTCGGTGTGAGGAAGAAAGTGAGCTTGGCTCTCAAAGTGAGCTTGGCTCTCAAAGGCAGGAGGAAGGTCAGCTGGGAAGGCAGGAGCTGATCCTGCCCTGGCAGGGCTGCCGGGGCTGCTGACCAGCAGGGGGGAGTCCCTCAGACCCCGGCTGGTGGAGCTGGCCAGTGACCATGGGACCTGGGAGAACAAGACTTAAGGTGATGCCTTAAGTTTCAGCTTTCATATTTTTCAGATTCTGTGCTGCATTGGTTTGTGACCCTGAACTCCACATAAAGTGTGAGCAAGATGGGACTGCAGCACCTGGAACTGGAATTGGACAATTAACCCCAATATGGAAATGATCAAAATTTATACAAGTGTGAAAACTCCTGACCAGGGGTCCATCCTGGGTGGAGCCTGGCCGGGCTCTTGCACTGCCCAGGGTGGATCCTTTGAGGCCTTTTAATAAATCCCTGCTCCATTCCTTTAACTATGTCCAGCCTCTGTTCCAGGGAGCCTCTCCAGGCATCACAGGCTCGGTGTCAGGGGCTGTGCACTGCCAGGCACATACTCAGAGACAGTGAAGCAATAAGAACAGCCTTATCACAGAAAGTGTCAGGGGGGTTGTGTTTGCTTGGTCTTGTTTGTTTTGTTTTGTTTTCATCTGCAACAAAAAAAAAAATTGGCAATATAAGGCTATCACACTTAAATAGAAACTTTGGTAGGATCTTCCCACTTGTTCTTGCCCTTCAGGATTCTGAAGTTAGAATAGCATCCTGCCACATCAATTTTTACATCCAAATGATATAGAGACTTCGAATTTCAATTGGTAGTAATGTGTATTTTCAACATGTGCAGTCCCTATGCCATAACATATCCTGGAAATGAATTTATTTGTTTTTCTCCCAAGCCCTTTTACTCATTGTGGCAAACTGACAGAGGACCTGGATGATTCAGTCATATTCACTGCCTTTGTCTCTTATGCCACTTCTTTAATTGTGTTTTTATTATTATCAGTTTTGTGGGGTTTTAGTTCTGTACCTTTAGGAAGGCATGGATCATCAGGCACCTCACCTGGGTGCACACCATCCCTGCTCTCTTTGGGTAAAGCACTAAGGAGTTAAAATTTCTGTTAGCACAGTTCTTGAGTTTCTTTGGAACACAGAAGCCTCAGTGGGTCAAGAGGTTGTCTCCTGAAAAAGACAAGTAGCATCAGCTGTTCCACGACAGCTCTGTGCTCTGTCTCTGTCCTGGAATTGATAGAAATTCAGAGGCTGTAAGGGCACAGAGGGTTTGCTGGTTATTCCTCAGCTTTGTCTGCAAGGAAACCCATTCCATGCCCTTCCTCTTTTTATAAAAAGTTGGGATGTCAGAACTGACAGCCTGGTAAACGCTGGGACAGCGTGTCAGGAAAAGGAAATGTTGTGGAAGAAACAAGGCACAAATAATGCACAGCAGGTCACTCAGTGCAAACAAATGGCAGAGATGGAGAAAATACTCACACGTGGGGCTTGTGCTGCCTTGCTGTGTTGGTGCTGCTGGTAATGGTAAATAAACAGCTCAGGGCTCCTGTCTTTGCTGAGGGTGGCTGGCTACTGTTAAAATATTTAAATATTAAACTATTCAAACATTTAAATAAGATGAGCCCTGCTGTAAATGTTACCCTCTGAGCTGAGTGTGTTCAGTTTATCTGTGTGCAGTGGCCTCCGTCAAGCCTGAGACTGTGTCATGAGCAGAGGCTGTGCGGACCCAGTTGTGAATTGCTCTTCTGTAAAATATGAACATTTTGTCAGCTTGGTCTTTTTTCCCAAACTTTATTACTTTTAAGGGTTATGTTTTAGTTTTAACTGCTGCACATTCCCCACATTGCCTTGAATTTATCCCCTTTTCCCCTCTGAGGCTGAGAATTTTGGATGCAGAAAAAAAACCTCATCTACCTCAGGATGTACCTAGGAAGAATTGTCAAAAGTCAGCCAAATGCTGAAAAGTGCATGTGTTTCTCAGATGACTGTTTTCAAGCATTTTTAGAGTGATCTCTTCCTTCACACTCTGCCCATCCTTCCGTTTTCTCTGGGCCTGGCTCCCAAGTTTCCAAAGGGGGATATAGTAACCCTATAGTAACCCTATGGAATATCCCGGTTCTGCCAGTGCTTGGGACAGCTCCTTTCCCTGCTGAGGGGAGATGTGGCACCCAGCCCCTGCTGCAGCCCAGGTCTGCTTCAGCTTTACCTCATTCCATGAAAATGCTCCTTTGGAGGGAAAAATAAGCAAGCGCTTTCTGAAAGACTGATGGGAACAGAGCTCTGTTTCTGGAGGGCACACTCTGAGAATTTTTTCTACTGAAATGCAACATTTTTGTGTCCTGTTTATATCACTTAACTTACCCAACATCAAAAACAATTACAGCAATTACAAAAGACCTTGACTTTTTCCTTGGGGAAATGTTGTGCTAGAAAACTCTAGTTATGTCTTGGGGTTTGCTTCTGTCTCTCTTAAAGCTAATATTTAGCATTTATCCTAGAGGAACAAACTGACAAAAGTGATGGGTATCTCCCCAAAGCCTGTATTTACTGTATCAACTGAATTTAAATTTCATGATTTCATTTTCCTGAAGTCTTTCTTAGGATCAGTCATTAAAAAAAAATCCCTGATCGTGGTTTGTCACATTTGGAGCTAAAAAGATGAATTGGGGAAAGGCAGAGAAAGAGGTCTCCCACGAGAAGCCGTCCTCTTCCCACTCAAAGAGTCATTCTCTTGTCAGAAAAGCCATTCTCTTGCAAGAAGGGCCACAGTGCTTGTCCACTGTTTGGACAAGAACTAGAGCTGTCAGTCACCGTTTGTCAAAATTCTTCCTTTCTGTGAAGGGGCCGCTGGCTCCTGTTGAGTGCCAGGGAGTGGAACCTCATCTGCAGCATGCAAATAATGAGATAATGAGATTCACTCGACTTCCCCTGGATTGGGGTTGCTGTGCATGATTAGAGGGGAGTTTTCATTACCTTCCTGGGAATTCTGAAGCTGTAGATTTGCCTGTTAATAGTAACATTTTATATATATATATTTTTTAATGTGCCTTTTTAAGTAGGTTCCGTGTTTAAAAGTGTGAAAGAGAAACCATCATCTTTCAACATCTCACATTGACTCAGTGACTTCAGAGAAAATTCAGTTTACTTCATGGTTACAAAGATGACTTTTTTTTTCTCTTAAATTAACATGTCTCAAAAGGCTGTGTTGAGATCAGGAAAGTGAGCCAGAATCCTGCCAGCCAAATCTATCCTTGGTCAGACTTCTGGATCTGCACCAAGAACTAAAAGTTGCATTGATTTTGCTTTACAATTTGATTCTTGCCTAACAACTCTGTTAGTGTGTTATCCAGACCAGAGTCTGTCTTTAACTCAGAGCTTTGTTGGATCTAAGAGGCCAGGAGTGGGGAAGGGGAAGGGAATGGGTCAGGCAGATCTCAAGGAGAACATTCTTGTTTCACATAAATAGCTGTGAATTGGAATGTTCAGAGGGAGCAAATGGAGAGGCAAAGATCGCTTACAGTGATTTTTAAACCTGGACAACTTCTTAGGAGCACTGAGGGTGCAAGAGACTACAGAACTGATCTAACACCCCGAGCTAGTTCTGGGGCCTTTTCAGGTCTTTGTCTGTGTTCTTGAGGGGACTGTGCTGTGGAAAGAGAACTGAGCGTTACAGGTGCATGAAATTAGACTTCATGTCCATTATGCTTACCTGGTAAGTGAAGTGATATATCAGGTCTGTAATATTTTTTTCTTCTAATAATAACCCAGCATCTGAGATAGGTACTTCTTTTATGAAGTTGAAATCCAAATAAATAAAGTAACCTGTGCCATAAGTGTGTAATTACAGAAGATTTGAGAGTTGATTAAAACCACTTCAGTTACAGAAGCTCCTCGCAACATTAATGATTTCTGGCCAATATATTTTGTACAGAATTAATGAGTGTCTGGGTTATGGGTTTCTTCATTTTGGTTTGGGTCATTAACGCACTCATTAATGCTTAAAAAGCAGCTCTTAGCTGCCAGATTTTTTATTTTCTTTTAACCTGGAAATCTTCCTTTGCTGAGAGTCCCACCCAGAATGCCGTGGCGTGTGCCCAGAGTGGCTGCTGAGGTGCTGGGCAGCGATGCCCTGCCTGGGCATGGGCAGAGGGACTGAGCAGGGGGAGGGATCCTGTGCTCCTCTCCCAGCTCAGGAGCTCACCTGTGCCAGGCAGCTCATCCTGGGTGGCTCTGGGTGCTGCGACACATTCTGAGCCTTCGTCCCCTTTGATGGTCTCACAACCCTCAATGGAAAAATAAAATATTTAAAAGGGTAGAATAAGGCCCTGTATGAGATATTAAGAACAAAGCCATTGCAAAACACAAGTTTTAGTCACGATGGTATAATTGGTTTTCAACTTGTGGTACTTTAAGTCGAACTCCAAACAATATTCAGGCTGGAAGAAGTTTTGGTTTTGTTTCTTTCAGTGAGAGGTTTGTATTGTATTTTAATGATTATGGTAAGATGAATATTTATGGCTGTTATGAGACTTCCTATAGGTAGGATATTGCTCTGGGAACAGACTTGGATTTTCAAAATTAATAGAGCTGCTTAATGATTTTTTCCCACTCTTTTCTACTCAGCTTTTCCCAGAAAAAAACTTACTGATGGAATTCATGATTCCTCTCAGGGAAAAAAAAAAAAAAAGGCAACGAGGACTTTGTTCCTTGGGGGAGAAGAAAATGACATCCAGTGTCGTTAGGGATCTAAACCATGAGCTAGAATTCCCCATTTCTTTGTGGGGATGTGACTGACGCCACCACACGTGCATGTCCTGGGAAGCTGGGCCTTCACCCTTTCTGTATCAGGAAATTTGGAGTATGTCCCACCTCATCCAGGGCTGTCGCTGCTGCGCTGCAGGCTCTGCGTGTTTGCACACTGTGTGGATGTGAGATGCTCTGCGGGCAGGCGCGGTCTCGCTGCCCTGACCATGAGGCTCTGTGTGAGTAGCAAGCCACCTGCAGTGCAAGGAGGGCGATTCGTGGCCTGCGCGTGGTGTGGAAAAGCAGAATTAGAGCCAGGCTTTGTTCTCCCAGGGGGAAACAAGGTCCCGGTGCAGCCTTACCCCAGCTGGAATGGAAGGGGCTTTGCAGGGAGCAGTTCCGCGCTGGGCAGCAGATCTGGGTACATCTGGTCTAGAAAATCCCCAATGTCCCACGCAGACCGAAGTTACTCCTGTCTGATGTGAGACAGACCCTCCAAAATCCGAGGAGAAGACCCACAGCGCTGCCTGCACACAGAAAGGACCCAGCCTAGCTCGTTACTTTATGCATTTACAGCCCAACATAGTTTTTTTGGGCACCAGGGACAGTTTTTTTGGTAACTTTATCAGCAAACTGTGCATCACTTAGTGGTTTAGAGTTGGAAACTATTTCAGTTATCATTTATACCCTTTTCTCCTTCCAAAAATAATCATAATACTGCAAAGTTTGCTATAGATTTTTTTCCTCTGATATACTCTATGACTCACATTACAGCAAGCTTGAGTGATCACAGATTATTGATTTTTAGTTGTTGATAAAAAATTGCATAATAACAGTATTATCTCTGATATATGATTTTGGAGTGCACTGTCAAGGGAAGAGTCATGTGGGCTCTTCCTTGTGCTCATGTGCTGCCCGTAGAAAAGGACAGATTTTCTGGGATTAACTGCTCTAATTTGCTTAACCTTACTGACACTGTCATCCTCTTTTAGACTAATTTATTTATTTCTGGGATGTTTTCTTTACTAATTTTCCTGAGTGCTGCTTTGTTTGTTACTGAAGAAATAAAAATATTAATTGTGCCCAAAAAAACATAACAAACTAGCATTCTATTCCACTCATCCCTGAAGCTTCTGTGCTGAGCAGGAAAAAATGTGCTGCTAAAACTTTGGGGACAGAGTAGATTAATTAAACAGGACAGGGAAGTAAAATAAATGCAACCACATCTGTTTGTACCAGAAAACAAACAGATTATTTAAGAATTTTACCACAGTCAGAGAAGAAAAGGACAAGAAAGAGGGCAGTCATGCTTAGAAAGTTGCCTACTTCCATGATCTTGATTCACTGCCGTATTCAAACAGGCATTTAATTCCTTATTTTCAGCTTCACTTGGGTCATTCCTCGTGTTTTAGCTTGTTGAGTTTTTGGAAACAGCTTGTTAACCTCTGGGTATTGTTTCTGTAGACCCTGGAAAGAGAAGCAATAGGTTAGGACAGGACATTTAGTCCAAAGCTTTTGTTTTATGGGTATATCCTGTGAATTCCTTCTGCAAACCTTCTCCTGTAACTGTGTCAGGCCAGGCAGTGCCAGCACACATACAGCCAGAAAAACTCTGCACAATTTGCATTTTCTTCCCCCATTAGTGCCGTCCTAAAACAGTTGTTCATCAATTGTTAGTGCTGATTGTTATTAATTGTTATGCTGAAATGTGAAAATCCAAGTGAGGTTTCACCAATGAATTTTTCTGTTTTGGTTTGCTAGGTTTGTTTTCATTAATCTGGTGGCATCTTTTTTGCATCCTTGAATATTAAATACTACTTTTACTATATTAATTTTCTCAATTTAGAAGCATTCTCTGCTTGAGAAGTTCTAGAAAGGTCTGCAAAGAGCATGTGCAGACCAAAAAAAAATGGTGTTCACAAGCAGAGCAAAATCATGCCTGAATTCATGTCACATTGTCATTCCTTGGGTGGTTGTGGTTGGAACATAACCACCAGCATTTTCATTACAGTTCTCCAGGTCTGAATTCTAGTTTTCCATAGGACGGAAATTTTAGCTAATCCAAACCAAATGCCTCTGGTGGTTGTTGGATGGCTGAGCGCTTTCTCTGGTGCTTTGCTCCTCACCGTGACCCCGGTAGCTGCAGCTGTTTAGACTTTCTGAGGTGTCGGTGGTAGAATTACACGTTAAGAATGTAGATCCCACTGCTGCGCTGCATAAATGGAGAATTGGTTCTTGTGCATGCAATGCCTTGTATTGCTGTGATGCCTGAACTTTACAGATTGCTACAAATTTCACTTCAACATTACCGAAACAAATTCCCAGGGTTAGGAAGGCCTGGATTCACTGACTGCTCAGCCCTGGAACTCCCAGCTGGAGTGCCACCTTGCTTTTCAAATGTGCAAGGCTAAGTGGTCAGTTCCAAAGGTTCTTGCTGCACCTGATTCATTGTCATTATTTTTGTGACATCTGTGTGTAGAAACTGCCCATGGAAGAGCTGAGAGCTCACCAAAATTACCATGGCAGGGCACGTGGCTTCAGCCGTAGAGATGGAGTCAAGTGCCGTCTTTTGTTCCCAAAAAAGCTTTGTGCTTGCACCGCAGTCACTTTTTTTTGTTGCAAGAACTCTGTCAGTCCCTGAGAATGACATTTGATTTGTCGTGCTGGTTTGTAACCTCCTCTGGCAGTTGTGCTTTCTGTGAGCACAGCACAAACAGAACAACGTGAACAGCACATATAGAACAGGGTAAACAGCACATACAGGACAGTGTAAACAGCACATATAGGACAGGGTAAACAGCACATATAGGACAGGGTAAACAGCACATATAGGACAGGGTAGACAGCACACATAGAACAGGGTAGACAGCACATATAGGACAATGTAAACAGCACATACAAGACAGTGTAAACAGCACATATAGGACAGTGTAAACAGCACATATATGACAGTGTAAACAGCACATATAGGACAATGTAAACTGCACATATAGAACAATGTAAACAGCACACACAGAACAATATAAACTGCATATACAGAACAATGCAAATAGCACATATAGAACAATGTAAACTGCACATATAGAATATAAACTGCATATACAGAACAATGCAAACTGCTCGTGGAGTCACAGGCACACTGTGTGACTCTTCTGTGACATTGCCTTTAATTATGTGATCCATGGTGAATAAATGGGGGAAATTAGCATGTAGAAAAGAAGGCTTGTGTGCTGCTTTTGATGTCTTAGAGGCTTGTACCAGAAATATTAAATACCCCATTTTTAGCAGTTCTGTGTAAACAAAGTAGAATCAGTTCAAGATAGGAACAATGAACCAGAAGTCGTAGGTTATGTGTTGATTTTTTTCTTTTTCCAAGTGACTTCAGGAAGACTCTCATACTTTGTAATTAATTGGCCAACAAGGGAAATCTGCCATAGGAATAAATGCAGTTTGAGTAGTCTTTCCTACTAGATAGCATTTGTTGGGAAACCTTTTTTCAGAGACTATTAAAACATGCATGAACAACTACCAATTACTTAGTCCAGAGAGAGGTTTGTACAAAAAATAAAAAAAGGAAATTATCATACAATGGTAATAAAAACAGTGAATATGTCACCTAGGGCATGAATGTGTGTGCTTCTAGTAACTTCAGGCTGTAAGCTGTCTGCCTAATTAAATTCATCAATGTGCTTCAATATCAGTTTAAACAGTTGATTCCAAATTGAGAGAAACTAAACTTTATTTGCATGGAATGCAGAGTTTCAAGTCTCCAAGTGACATTGGATGATTGTCCAGAATGCTATTTTCCATTCCTGTGAAGTCTCTCTCTCTCTGTGATTTGTAAGAAAAAAAACCTGATACAGATAAAAAATCAGTTTTTCAGGAAGAAGGTGTGCTGTTACCTTTTGTTGTAAAAGAGGGAGTGGCTGGTGGATAACCACTGCATGCATGCATAATTCCTGGCTGCTGGGAGTTGGTTGAGCTCCAGGACAGAGCAGGAATGTCAGGATGGGTTCTGTGACATTGCTGCTGGGGTTCTTGTCACTGCCATTTGCCACTGAACAGGCTGCCAGGGCAAACAGGGGCTGCTGGGAGGGAGCCAAAAGGTGCTGAAATAAACAACTTGCTGGTTTTACCTTGGGTGGGTGATAAAGTGAAGCTGCTCTGCCTTTTAGCCAGAAATAAAGACTGAAATAAATGAGGGAAATAAGATGTGCATCTTAAGAGATGTAAGAGAATAAATACACCTCCTTCTCTTTTTTCCTTTTCTTTCTCCCCCCTACCTACTGATGTATAATTCTTTCTTCCTGGAAATTGTCTTTTCACATCTGGAATGGCAGTGGTTGAACTGTACATCAGGCTGCCTCTCTGTGTGTTTGTGGTGCTGATTGACTGTTCAGGGAAAAGGGAGTTGCAGAGGAATGGAATGACAGTGCCGGGTGTCTAATGGTGTGGATTCTAGATGAAAGTGGGAAAGCACATTGGTGTTTCACAACAGAGGTGATAAAAGGAATATAAATTGTGGCTAAAGGATAAAATGTACGCCAGCTTGTAATTAAAGACATATGCAGTGAACATCCTTCAAGCAGAGTTCCCCCAGAGACATCTTTCCTGTACATTAATGTGCTCTGATGGCCCTAGATCTTAACTTTCATGCTTACCAGTGAAAAGTGGTGTGTGTGTGTGTTTTGGGGCTTCATCCCCCCCTCTGCCCCAAACTGCTTTCTGAAGATGCTTCAGCAGCAAAGTGACTATGACAGAATTATTACCCTGCTTCTTCTGTGTTCTAGAAACACGCTGCAAAATAGTCCATAATGAACAAAAGATGAGCAGTGCAGAGTTGCCTCATTCCAGTTTTCTGCCATAACCTCTGTTTTCTTCAAATCAATTCTGGTTTTATGATCCCAGACTACGCGGAGCATTTTACCCTGAAATAAACAGGAATAATTTGAGGGCTATTTCTCTGTTCAGCTTGAAGGTGAGAGCCTGGGCTGAGGCACCATAAACAGCTGAGCAAGGATGAGGTATTTGCTTCAAGTTGGGATGAGCTTTCAGCTTCTGTGCTGCTTCTGCTCTGCAGCACCTTGCCCCGAGATGGAGCCACTGCTGGGTCTGCATTTCTGGGTGAGGCCCAGAACAGAAGGATTCAGAAGCAGGGACAGGGAATGTATCATTAGAGCTGAGGAAGGCTGCAAAGTGAACAAAATAGGTTCATAAACAGGTTATTAATATTATAAGAATAGGATAATTCCTATTCCTATAATATATTATAGGATAAATTATTGGAATATAAATTATAGGATAATTTCCTATATAATAATAATAGGAAATAAAATAGGTCATTTCCAGTTGGGAATAGTTTAGGGTTTGTGGCAGCAGTTTGGTAGGAGCATGAGTTTGGAATCACAAAATCCGGAGTGCAGTGGTGCTCCAGATGAAACTGTGAAGGCTTTAAAGCTGCTGTTTTCAGTAACTACTCCTGTGTAGTCTCCTTCAAATCTTTCTTCACATTTGTTGATGAATGGAAGCTCTTGTTCCTCATTTGAAAGTCTTTGAATATTGTTTTAGCACAATATTGAGTACTGAAACAGAAGTTGTGCATGAAATATGGTTTTTCAATGCCATCATTATACAGTGTTTTCTGAGGAGAAACAAAACAAACTCCAAACAACAGCTTGACCCAGAAATCTCTCTCAAATGGCATGAAAATCTCATGGCTCTATGTGGGCATTTTATCACAAAGCCTAAACACGTGTTGGGTTCATTGGCAAGTTTGTCTTCATCAGGAAACTCAAGGGAATATGAGCTTTGTTTCCAGAAAAACTTAGGCAATTTATGCTTCTTTTTGTTGAGGTAATGTCTAATTTGTGAGGCTGCATGGGTTAGGTGTGAAATCAGATGAACTTCAGTAGTTCCAGTTACATTACACTGTGGCTAATGCCAAAGACACCCTGTGAAATGAAATTGCTGAATTTCACACAGCACATGTACGTAACAAAAAAAGAAAAAAAAAAAAAAACAACCTTGACAGCCAGTAGAGAAAAATCTACATTTGCCTTGTTCTAGTGGCAATAGAATAAAGGATTTCTTTTCAAAGTAGTATTATGTGGATATTAAATAAACCAAACCATTTAATTCTATATTCTAAAGTAGCTTAGTCTCTTGCCTATAAGATTCTGCCAATAAATTCAAACTGGATCAGATACAGCTTGCAGAATCTTTCAACCATTTTGCTCTCATTACAAAGGCTGATGCAGTGTTTCTGAGACTCCATTTTTTGGCTTTAATTAATTTTTTTTCAATTGTAGCATGCTTAAGTTTGTACTGAGTTTCAGCATGAATATAAACATATTTCCTAAAAATAGATTTCAGAGAACGAGATTAATGTTTGCCATAGTGCACAGAGTTATTAGAAGTTAATGTTTAAAAATAAGGCTATGTCATGGTGGTTATTTTGAGATTCTGTTCTTTTTTGTCAGTCTGTTTTCCCTGAAGTTATGTAAGGCAACTGGACTTGAAGAAAGATTTCCAAGGACTCCTCAATCTTCTATTTTCCATCTACGTGTCTTCTCCTCTAGATGGGCAGCGCTGATCCCATGTGGCTACAGACAAATGGGGCTCCAGGTTGTCTGTAAAGGGACAGAGCAGGGTCAGTGCAGCAGGCACAGAGCTTCTGGGAGTGGAATTCCCTTGAGTCATGCATGGCAGGCAGCGATGTGTTCTTGGACAGCCCTGGCATGTGACTGCTTCCTGCCTGTGCCTTCTGCAGTCCCAGTTTCGTTCGGTGATTTCCCTGCGGTTTTGTCCAGGAGTGTTTATGCAGCATCACATCCATGAAAATCCCTGCCTCAGGGAGTATGAGAACCTTGGGAGGCCCCAGCTCAGGAACCTGTGGGGAGCGAGGAATATTGGTGCTGTTCCATGGCAGTGCTGTGATCTGCTGGCCCTTGGATACCTGACAGACACACAGAGCTCTGGAACACCTCGCAGCCATTCTCTGCTACACGTCTGGTGTTCAGAGGTCGTTTCAGCTTTGAAGCCTTGGGGTTTCATTTACATTTGCTGGAAATCCTTAAGGCTGCTCTATCCTTTGGGATACCCACCCATGGACAGTTGGTTACGTGGGCAGGTCTTGTTTCTAACCTGTGACTTTGGAAATAATTTTCTGTTAGAGCCCGGTTGGAACTGAGCATGTTAAAGATGGACTTTGTGGTTATGTGTAATGTTTTTACTCCTGTTGTAGATGAATTCTGCACCTTTTTGTCAGAATTATCATATTCTGTTCCTTTTTTACTCACGTGCAGTCACCACTCTGCTGTAGACCCTGAGAGTGTCACACAGAGCAGTCACAGCAGGTAAAGGATCACCTGGCTGCTGCTGGGAATAAAACACAGCACAGCTGAGAAACTCACACTGCCTTTGCTGTGCTTCCCAGCAAACCTTAAATCAAACTCCTGAAGGGAGTGGAAACACAAGCTGCGTCCCTTGTCAAGCATTCCTCTCCGGAAAGGATATCCAATAACTGCACAAGAGCATGTGCAGAATTATTGCAAGCCTTCTGGGGCTGCTCCACCAGAGCCGTTAGTGCTCAAGCACCTTGTTTTTCAGATTGTAAAGCTGCCCCTTTAACTTCTCTTTGAAGCACAAGGCTAAACACAGAATCTGAAATATCTTCCAGGGCGTTCATGTAGTGCACGTGTGAGTTCTGGGCCTACGAGGTGGGTCTGGGTGAAAAGTCTAAGCAGAAACACGAGATTGGGATTGTTTACTACAGACAGCTATTTACACTGCTGCTAATCCATCTGGGCTAAGCTTTTACAAGGCAGAGGTTACCTAGAAGAAACCAAGCAATCTTTTGCTCCCCAAAGTAAATAAAAACAGCATTGGAAAAAAACACAGAGGTGATAAGTTTATAAGTTAGAATATTTAAGCTTTATTTGTTCATTTGTTTGTTCTGTGTAGGTGGAAGGGAGATTGGAATTTTCCTCTGTAAACTTTCAAGTTCAATGTGGTTTTTTTTCTTTTTGAATTTAGATTTTTTTTAAAGGAGAGAGGAGGACATTCAGGCAGTTTCCCAACACTATCTATATTTAATTTGGGATTAGCAGTAAAAAACATTAGGTTCACACCTTTTCTCTCTCTCTCTCTTTGCTTTTCCTGTCACCTCCTTAAGAGTTGTACTGAAGTGCACCTTGAAACATGTTTTTATGGCATTAAGATCTGTAGGAATTCAGGGATCCTGAGTTACCCCTGTTTTTGATGATGATGATGATGAGAGATGTGTTTAACCAATGTGCAAAAGAAAAAACTGAACACAAAAAAAAACCCACTGCTGGATGTGTTAAGATGTGTTAAGTGCCAGTGAAGGGAATCAAAATGAGAACAGGAACTAAACGGACTCCTTTTTAGTTCTTCTTTTACTAAATTATTATAAATACACTCTGTCAGGTGTGAAATCAGCATTTTTGTTGGAGAAGTAAATAAGGTTGCAGAAAAACACTTATGTGTAAAAGCATCTATGTGGCCTAGGGCTGTTGGAAAAAATGTGAGCCAACTCCATTTCATAAATCCATTTAGTTACAAACGGATTCCGAGAACTTAGGAATGTTTTTCTTACTGTTTTCTGGAGTGGTTTTTGGTAGGTATTTCTTTGTTTGTTTGGGTTTTTTAAGTGCTTAACTATTTAATTTCTAGTGACTTTGAAATAACTGGTTGAAAACACTGAAAACTCTCTGGAGATGACGAGTGTTTTAAAGAGCTATTAAAATACAGGACTTGACATTCCTATGCAATTTGCCCATTTTCTAAAGTTTCTCTGAATGGGAAGATCATTTTTTCTCTTTCTTTTAAAGGGAATTAAAGGAGAAAATAATAAGTATATTTTTGGAGAGAGAATGCGTAAGGAAACCTGACTTGTAGCAGGGCTCTTGTCTAGTGAGGTGAGTGAGTTTGTCCTAATGGTGCCTTTCATGAGAAATGTGCTCTCATTTTGCTGAGGAGGCTTTGCTGATGCCCTCACTGGGCACTCCTCTCTTCTGGCAGAGTTTGCTGCCAGAAAAGCTGAGGTTTGGTGTGCAATGTTGCCGTGTCCATCTAGACGCGGAGGATGGCCGATTTCCCGGCTGATTTTTCACGGGAGTGAAGTCGCTTGGTTTCCTGGAGCTGCCCTGGGAAGGTTTCTCACTGGAATAAAACCTGAGCAGAGGGCAGCTGCTTTCCAGCCCGTTGCTCAGGGGCTGTTGATGGTTCCTGGTCGGCGCTGGGGGCTGGCAGTCTCACTGAAAGCCATCCTTTCCCTCACAACACTCGCTTTTACCCCCTTTGATCAGAGCACTGCTATGTCTTGGCCCAGTTTCAGCACACGCCTACGGATCTGCTGTTGAACACTTTAGTCTCCTCCTGTCTCTTTAAACTCATCTTTTCAAAGTGCACCAAGGAGAACAGTTTTTAACATCAATAGTGAGGAGCAGCTAAGCAGCAGATATAACCACACATGGGTATCTTGTATTGGTTATACATAAAATTTTAATCATTAAGGCGAAAAGCACTTTTCATGTAAAAGATGCTTGAAGAGCTGTGCTATTTTTTAAATTTCCTCAGTTTAACATCCTATTTATAAAACCTTTTATGCATCTGAAATGACCCTTGGTAAGAGAATCTCACAGTATATCAGTTCAAGCTTTGGTTAATTGTTCCCTGTGTAAGGGGTTTAGGTCTTAGTGTCATCCTGATTCTGATTTTAATTGTTTAATAAGAACACATGATTAACATAATGTTTTTTTCACTCTTTTGAAGTTCAGTGTTTATAACCCTTTTGGTGGCAAGGTTCTGTTGATAACTAATGGAATCAGGATGCTGATTTTTATTTGTGATGCGTGTGCAGTTTGTAAGAAGGGATGCAATCGTGCGCTCGTGTTGCTGAAGCTGTATTTTTATATTTCATTCAAAAATCGTGCAATTGAGAATTGGATGCAATAGACAAGTAGGGAAGTGGAGAACTTAATTTCAAGCCTTGAACTTTCATCCAGGTCTCAGCGCATCTTTTAATTTTGAACATTGGAAAAAGTTTTCTTCAGTTCCTCCTTCACATTTCTGAAATTGTGAGAAGTCCAGCAGAAATTCCTCTCTGCAGTGAATCTCTGCTCTGGTACCTAAGAGCAGGGCAGTTGAAGTGATGCAAACGCTACAGGATCTAATATTCTGGTTGTTTAGGGAGGGAATTACATGTTGCTTTCAAGTGAAATTTCAATCAATGTTTTTCCTCTGAACTCAAAACTTTCCTGCATTTCCTGCTCAAAATGTTCAGCTGCAAGCAGTTGCTAACACTGATTAATGATACGTAACCTATTAGTAGGGCTTCACCCTCAGCCTTGGTTTTCATGCATTTTTGCTGCATTTTTGTGGAAATCAAGGAGGTGGCTTTCTTCACTTCTGTAAATAACTACTGCAGAGAATGAAATCCATTATTTTTAATACTGGGGTAATTGTGTGATAGATGTCTAAAGCCACAGATGGGAAATGTAGAAATGGTGGCGAGTCATTGCTGCTTCTCAGTGTCTCTGAGCCAGCAACACCCTGGAGATGTCTCCCACTGAGCTGGGTGCCTGCATTCCCAAACCACAGCAGAGGCAGTGCCACAAATCCCTTGGGAGCACGCCTCAGAGCGAGAAGGATTTTCATCTTGCTGAGATGAGTTTGGAAAGTCTTGCAAGCAGATCTGTGCTGAAATGAGCCGTGCTAGCTGATGCCTGCTGGAGGCTGGCCTGGACAGAGAGCAGCCAGAGCAGAGGGATAAAGCAGGGATTTATTAAAAGGCCTCCGTGGCACACCTGGGCCACACCCAAGATGAACCCCAAAAATGGTCACAAAAATGGACCTCGATCACGAGGTCCCACACTTTTGTAAGTTCTGATCCATTTCCATATTAGAGTCAAATTGTCCAACCACAGCTTCAGGTTATGAAGCTCCATCCTCCTTGTTTTTTCTTCTCACTTCACTGTTGGTTTGGTTCTCGGGCCTGAGAGTTGTCCTTGGTCTCAAGCTAGAGAAGGAATTGTTTTGTCTATCTACTCTGTGAGGAGAACTTTGTGGCACTTAATATGCAACCCAAACCTACCCACTGAAACAGCACAGAATCTAAAAAATATAAAAGCTAAAACTGAAGGTATCATTTCCCCCATTTAGAGGCTTGACAAGGCCTTTACCTTGTTGAGTCTCTATTCTAACTACAAGTACCTAACAATCTAAAATAAATACCTAGCAAGAGATAAATAACTAACAATAAATAAATATCTAACATCAGATAAACATCTAAGAACAGTAACAGGCAGCGAGGACAGCACACCTGAGTGCAGGGCATGGTCAGAGGGGCAAGGGGAGATTCATTCATGCCAAAACATCTTTGGGGTGGGGTGATGGTCACTGTGAAAGCCACCTGCACTCAGAAACAAAAAGGAGATGGCAGCTGCAGGATGAAGTTTCTGCACAGAAGAGCTATGTGGGAATGTCAGGACTTAAATGAAAAGCGTCACGGAATTTTCAAAGCTAACAAGTTGTGTAATGAGGAATGTGCATGCTCTTTGTGAATTGGTATCTCTTAGTTCTAGGGCACTGTAAATAATGTTAATGTGAATAACATGGATAATATTTTACTGGTTGCTAAGGGAACCAGACTCACTGGATTTCTTTTTGGTTGTTACGGTGAAAATTGGTGTGGATTTTAGAATGGTCTGGACAACTGAGCATGCAGCTTTCACATGACTTTTTGTCTGCAGATCATCCAGAGAACTTGTTAGAAAAAATACTTTATTATTTGGGTCTCTAGACACAGTCACTAGCAAATCTCAAACGTCTGGGTCTTTATTAAATTCCTTCACCCCTAAGACAACATAATAATAACTTCATATAATTTTGAAAGAGGTAAATAATAGATTTTGCTTGGAATTTTATGGCAGTTTCAAAATACTTGATGAAGAGATCTGACTTATCAATTATGTGTCGATATTCCTGGAGCAATTCATTAATGCTTGCTCCTTCTAGAAGGTGTGTAAGTGGCCACTGTGCTTGGAGTTTAGGCAGGATACCCACAGGAATCACAGTCCCTGTCTCTGCATATGGCATTGTTTGGAGCAGACTGGCTTTTCTTGTTGAAAACTTGCCATGTTTCATCCATACAAACATTTTTCATGGCTTCTGTGTGCTTCTAAGAAGGAACAGTATGCTGGCAAATAATTATTTCTTTCAGACAAATTTCCACAAAGGCAACTGCTCTAAGCGTCTGTGTTGCTTTTGACTGGAGAGTAGCTGTGCATTGGTGAGGAGCCAGAAGCCTCTCCCAACAAACTGGCTTTTGATGGCACTTCTCTTTCAGTCTCCTGCTTGAAGTTGGTTTCTTTTTAGTGTTGGGAGTTGGTCTGCTGCTGCAAAAAAAGAAAATCTCTCTTGCAGGAAAGAGAATTCCTGTCCTCTTACAGCTGGTGCTCTGCCATGCAGAGGATTCTGTGAACAAACTGTTCCTTGATGCTGTAACTTGGCCCAGTTTCCTGCAAGAGAAAGAAAAATGTCTGTGGCTTGATATGTGGATCTTGAAATTTTAGAGCAAAAGAATTCCTGTAGCTGCCATGACCAGTACAGGAAACTCAGTGCACATCATGCACGAATCCCAGGTCCTCTTGGTAGCTGTAATTTGAAAGTTTCTGCTCTTCAGTTCCTGCATTTTCTTTCCTGTATGCACAGCAGCAACACCTGCTGTACAATGTTCTCCTGGCCCAGGAGTCACCTGCATAGGAATTACTGACAGAGAGATGAGCTCTTTTTTAAAAAAAAACAACAAACCAACATAAACCAGCACTATCACCAGAGGCAGGGATTTACTGAGGGTCTTGGTTGTGCAGCTGCTGCCTTTGAATGTGCAGGGTGTTTGGTTCAGCTGCACAGTATATTATGGGTCATTTCATTACACTGGAAGGATATCTCCAATACACAATTCATGTTGGGAAGTAGCTTTTTATTAAAGGATTCAGGGGTTGGCATTGCAAAGCACTGAAATTTTATTATTTGGATTCTGAGAGGTCTGGGGATGCTTACCAGCCAGATCATGGATTCCAACCAGACATTTGTCTGCACAGAGATTTCTTCTGGTGTTCTCAGTGAAATACACAGTAGGATTTGGCCTGTCAGTTCAGTTCCTGACACACAGATGCCCAAATTACAGAAGCCAGCAGCGTTCTTAATATCAATTGGATGTCTCGTTAGTGTTCATAGCTGCTGGGTATGGAAAATCACCCTGTGAAGACTATGTTTCATTTAGAACTAATCATCATTAATTTTCAGAGAGAAAAAATGTTCTTCTGGCTCAAATACATCACTTGAGTTTTTAGGTTCTCTCACTTTGGATCTTGATTTCTGTTTCTTTGGGTAAATTTTTGGTTTTGGACTCTAAGAAATGAGAGCTGCCCGCTGATAACTTATGTTCTCAGGTTTCTTTGAAATTGGAGTCAGGCTGAGACTGGAGGCACCTCTGCTTTCTCCTTAACTCTCCCCTTGCACCTGCAGATCCAGGACACGTGGATAGGAAGGGT